>CALZFC010000047.1:0-137500 GCA_945643635.1 Allodiplogaster sudhausi
TTGCTTCGATTTTGACTACTCAGAAGATGAACACGAAATTCTGATTTAACCAATTATTGGCCTGTTTTTTTCTTCATTCTTGTAGTAGGAAGCTGAAATTTTTCCAGGTGGTTTCTAGGCCCTATGGACTGTCCATGCAAATTTCACGTCGATTGAACAAAATTTTTGACGACCACGACTACGCAGCCGATGGTCATAAATTCCGAAGGCTATAAATCAGCAAAAAAATTTTTTATACTTGAGGACAATAACTTTATGTATTATAGGCTTGTTCTACGAAAATTTGTAGGTGTTTACGCCCATAAGACATGTCGATTGGAAACTGTTTGCTTCGATTTTGACTACTCAGAAGATGAACACGAAATTCTGATTTAACCAGATTATTGGCCTGGTTTTTTCTTCATTCTTGTAGTAGGAAGCTGAAATTTTTCCAGGTGGTTTCTAGGCCCCTATGGACTGTCCATGCAAAATTTCACGTCGATTGAACAAAATTTTTGACGACCACGACTACGCAGAAGATGGTCATAAATTCCGAAGGCTATAAATCAGCAAAAAAATATTTTTATACTTGAGGACAATAACTTTATGTATTAGGCTTGTTCTACGAAAAATTTGTAGGTGTTTACGCCCATAAGACATGTCGATTGGAAACTGTTTGCTTCGATTTTGACTACTCAGAAGATGAACACGAAATTCTGATTTAACCAGATTATTGGCCTTTTTTTCTTCATTCTTGTAGTAGGAAGCTGAAATTTTTCCAGGTGGTTTCTAGCCCCTATGGACTGTCCATGCAAAATTTCACGTCGATTGAACAAATTTTTTGACGACCACGACTACGCAGCCGATGGTCATAAATTCCGAAGGCTATAATCAGCAAAAAAATATTTTTATACTTGAGGACAATAACTTTTTATGTATTATAGGCTTGTTCTACGAAAAATTTGTAGGTGTTTACGCCCATAAGACATGTCGATTGGAAACTGTTTGCTTCGATTTTGACTACTCAGAAGATGAACACGAAATTCTGATTTAACCAGATTATTGGCCTGGTTTTTTCTTCATTCTTGTAGTAGGAAGCTGAAATTTTTCCAGGTGGTTTCTAGGCCCCTATGGACTGTCCATGCAAAATTTCACGTCGATTGAACAAAATTTTTGACGACCACGACTACGCAGCCGATGGTCATAAATTCCGAAGGCTATAAATCAGCAAAAAAATATTTTTATACTTGAGGACAATAACTTTATGTATTATAGGCTTGTTCTACGAAAAATTTGTAGGTGTTTACGCCCATAAGACATGTCGATTGGAAACTGTTTGCTTCGATTTTGACTACTCAGAAGATGAACACGAAATTCTGATTTAACCAGATTATTGGCCTGGTTTTTTCTTCATTCTTGTAGTAGGAAGCTGAAATTTTTCCAGGTGTTTTCTAGGCCCCTATGGACTGTCCATGCAAAATTTCACGTCGATTGAACAAAATTTTTGACGACCACGACTACGCAGCCGATGGTCATAAATTCCGAAGGCTATAAATCAGCAAAAAAATATTTTTATACTTGAGGACAATAACTTTATGTATTATAGGCTTGTTCTACGAAAATTTTGTAGGTGTTTACGCCCATAAGACATGTCGATTGGAAACTGTTTGCTTCGATTTTGACTACTCAGAAGATGAACACGAAATTCTGATTTAACCAGATTATTGGCCTGGTTTTTTCTTCATTCTTGTAGTAGGAAGCTGAAATTTTTCCAGGTGGTTTCTAGGCCCCTATGGACTGTCCATGCAAAATTTCACGTCGATTGAACAAAATTTTTGACGACCACGACTACGCAGCCGATGGTCATAAATTCCGAAGGCTATAAATCAGCAAAAAATATTTTTATACTTGAGGACAATAACTTTATGTATTATAGGCTTGTTCTACGAAAAATTTGTAGGTGTTTACGCCCATAAGACATGTCGATTGGAAACTGTTTGCTTCGATTTTGACTACTCAGAAGATGAACACGAAATTCTGATTTAACCAGATTATTGGCCTGGTTTTTTCTTCATTCTTGTAGTAGGAAGCTGAAATTTTTCCAGGTGGTTTCTAGGCCCCTATGGACTGTCCATGCAAAATTTCACGTCGATTGAACAAAATTTTTGACGACCACGACTACGCAGCCGATGGTCATAAATTCCGAAGGCTATAAATCAGCAAAAAAATATTTTTATACTTGAGGACAATAACTTTATGTATTATAGGCTTGTTCTACGAAAAATTTGTAGGTGTTTACGCCCATAAGACATGTCGATTGGAAACTGTTTGCTTCGATTTTGACTACTCAGAAGATGAACACGAAATTCTGATTTAACCAGATTATTGGCCTGGTTTTTTCTTCATTCTTGTAGTAGGAAGCTGAAATTTTTCCAGGTGGTTTCTAGGCCCCTATGGACTGTCCATGCAAAATTTCACGTCGATTGAACAAATTTTTGACGACCACGACTACGCAGCCGATGGTCATAAATTCCGAAGGCTATAAATCAGCAAAAAAATATTTTTATACTTGAGGACAATAACTTTATGTATTATAGGCTTGTTCTACGAAAAATTTGTAGGTGTTTACGCCCATAAGACATGTCGATTGGAAACTGTTTGCTTCGATTTTGACTACTCAGAAGATGAACACGAAATTCTGATTTAACCAGATTATTGGCCTGGTTTTTTCTTCATTCTTGTAGTAGGAAGCTGAAATTTTTCCAGGTGGTTTCTAGGCCCCTATGGACTGTCCATGCAAAATTTCACGTCGATTGAACAAAATTTTTGACGACCACGACTACGCAGCCGATGGTCATAAATTCCGAAGGCTATAAATCAGCAAAAAAATATTTTTATACTTGAGGACAATAACTTTATGTATTATAGGCTTGTTCTACTAAAATTTGTAGGTGTTTACGCCCATAAGACATGTCGATTGGAAACTGTTTGCTTCGATTTTGACTACTCAGAAGATGAACACGAAATTCTGATTTAACCAGATTATTGGCCTGGTTTTTTCTTCATTCTTGTAGTAGGAAGCTGAAATTTTTCCAGGTGGTTTCTAGGCCCCTATGGACTGTCCATGCAAAATTTCACGTCGATTGAACAAAATTTTTGACGACCACGACTACGCAGCCGATGGTCATAAATTCCGAAGGCTATAAATCAGCAAAAAATATTTTTATACTTGAGGACAATAACTTTATGTATTATAGGCTTGTTCTACGAAAAATTTGTAGGTGTTTACGCCCATAAGACATGTCGATTGGAAACTGTTTGCTTCGATTTTGACTACTCAGAAGATGAACACGAAATTCTGATTTAACCAGATTATTGGCCTGGTTTTTTCTTCATTCTTGTAGTAGGAAGCTGAAATTTTTCCAGGTGGTTTCTAGGCCCCTATGGACTGTCCATGCAAAATTTCACGTCGATTGAACAAAATTTTTGACGACCACGACTACGCAGCCGATGGTCATAAATTCCGAAGGCTATAAATCAGCAAAAAAATATTTTTATACTTGAGGACAATAACTTTATGTATTATAGGCTTGTTCTACGAAAAAAATTTGTAGGTGTTTACGCCCATAAGACATGTCGATTGGAAACTGTTTGCTTCGATTTTGACTACTCAGAAGATGAACACGAAATTCTGATTTAACCAGATTATTGGCCTGGTTTTTTCTTCATTCTTGTAGTAGGAAGCTGAAATTTTTCCAGGTGGTTTCTAGGCCCCTATGGACTGTCCATGCAAAATTTCACGTCGATTGAACAAAATTTTTGACGACCACGACTACGCAGAAGATGGTCATAAATTCCGAAGGCTATAAATCAGCAAAAAAATATTTTTATACTTGAGGACAATAACTTTATGTATTATAGGCTTGTTCTACGAAAAATTTGTAGGTGTTTACGCCCATAAGACATGTCGATTGGAACTGTTTGCTTCGATTTTGACTACTCAGAAGATGAACACGAAATTCTGATTTAACCAGATTATTGGCCTGGTTTTTTCTTCATTCTTGTAGTAGGAAGCTGAAATTTTTCCAGGTGGTTTCTAGGCCCCTATGGACTGTCCATGCAAAATTTCACGTCGATTGAACAAAATTTTTGACGACCACGACTACGCAGCCGATGGTCATAAATTCCGAAGGCTATAAATCAGCAAAAAAATATTTTTATACTTGAGGACAATAACTTTATGTATTATAGGCTTGTTCTACGAAAAATTTGTAGGTGTTTACGCCCATAAGACATGTCGATTGGAAACTGTTTGCTTCGATTTTGACTACTCAGAAGATGAACACGAAATTCTGATTTAACCAGATTATTGGCCTGGTTTTTTCTTCATTCTTGTAGTAGGAAGCTGAAATTTTTCCAGGTGGTTTCTAGGCCCCTATGGACTGTCCATGCAAAATTTCACGTCGATTGAACAAATTTTTTGACGACCACGACTACGCAGCCGATGGTCATAAATTCCGAAGGCTATAAATCAGCAAAAAATATTTTTTATACTTGAGGACAATAACTTTATGTATTATAGGCTTGTTCTACGAAAAATTTGTAGGTGTTTACGCCCATAAGACATGTCGATTGGAAACTGTTTGCTTCGATTTTGACTACTCAGAAGATGAACACGAAATTCTGATTTAACCAGATTATTGGCCTGGTTTTTTCTTCATTCTTGTAGTAGGAAGCTGAAATTTTTCCAGGTGGTTTCTAGGCCCCTATGGACTGTCCATGCAAAATTTCACGTCGATTGAACAAAATTTTTGACGACCACGACTACGCAGCCGATGGTCATAAATTCCGAAGGCTATAAATCAGCAAAAAAATATTTTTATACTTGAGGACAATAACTTTATGTATTATACTTTTAAAAAAATTATATATAAATATTTTCGTATTTGCTTGTTCTACTACGAAAAATTTGTAGGTGTTTACGCCCATAAGACATGTCGATTGGAACTGTTTGCTTCGATTTTGACTACTCAGAAGATGAACACGAAATTCTGATTTAACCAGATTATTGGCCTGGTTTTTTCTTCATTCTTGTAGTAGGAAGCTGAAATTTTTCCAGGTGGTTTCTAGGCCCCTATGGACTGTCCATGCAAAATTTCACGTCGATTGAACAAAATTTTTGACGACCACGACTACGCAGCCGATGGTCATAAATTCCGAAGGCTATAAATCAGCAAAAAAATATTTTTATACTTGAGGACAATAACTTTATGTATTATAGGCTTGTTCTACGAAAAATTTGTAGGTGTTTACGCCCATAAGACATGTCGATTGGAAACTGTTTGCTTCGATTTTGACTACTCAGAAGATGAACACGAAATTCTGATTTAACCAGATTATTGGCCTGGTTTTTTCTTCATTCTTGTAGTAGGAAGCTGAAATTTTTCCAGGTGGTTTCTAGGCCCCTATGGACTGTCCATGCAAAATTTCACGTCGATTGAACAAAATTTTTGACGACCACGACTACGCAGCCGATGGTCATAAATTCCGAAGGCTATAAATCAGCAAAAAAATATTTTTATACTTGAGGACAATAACTTTATGTATTATAGGCTTGTTCTACGAAAAATTTGTAGGTGTTTACGCCCATAAGACATGTCGATTGGAAACTGTTTGCTTCGATTTTGACTACTCAGAAGATGAACACGAAATTCTGATTTAACCAGATTATTGGCCTGGTTTTTTCTTCATTCTTGTAGTAGGAAGCTGAAATTTTTCCAGGTGGTTTCTAGGCCCCTATGGACTGTCCATGCAAAATTTCACGTCGATTGAACAAAATTTTTGACGACCACGACTACGCAGCCGATGGTCATAAATTCCGAAGGCTATAAATCAGCAAAAAAATATTTTTATACTTGAGGACAATAACTTTATGTATTATAGGCTTGTTCTACGAAAAATTTGTAGGTGTTTACGCCCATAAGACATGTCGATTGGAAACTGTTTGCTTCGATTTTGACTACTCAGAAGATGAACACGAAATTCTGATTTAACCAGATTATTGGCCTGGTTTTTTCTTCATTCTTGTAGTAGGAAGCTGAAATTTTTCCAGGTGGTTTCTAGGCCCCTATGGACTGTCCATGCAAAATTTCACGTCGATTGAACAAAATTTTTGACGACCACGACTACGCAGCCGATGGTCATAAATTCCGAAGGCTATAAATCAGCAAAAAATATTTTTATACTTGAGGACAATAACTTTATGTATTATAGGCTTGTTCTACGAAAAATTTGTAGGTGTTTACGCCCATAAGACATGTCGATTGGAAACTGTTTGCTTCGATTTTGACTACTCAGAAGATGAACACGAAATTCTGATTTAACCAGATTATTGGCCTGGTTTTTTCTTCATTCTTGTAGTAGGAAGCTGAAATTTTTCCAGGTGGTTTCTAGGCCCCTATGGACTGTCCATGCAAAATTTCACGTCGATTGAACAAAATTTTTGACGACCACGACTACGCAGCCGATGGTCATAAATTCCGAAGGCTATAAATCAGCAAAAAAATATTTTTATACTTGAGGACAATAACTTTATGTATTATAGGCTTGTTCTACGAAAAATTTGTAGGTGTTTACGCCCATAAGACATGTCGATTGGAAACTGTTTGCTTCGATTTTGACTACTCAGAAGATGAACACGAAATTCTGATTTAACCAGATTATTGGCCTGGTTTTTTCTTCATTCTTGTAGTAGGAAGCTGAAATTTTTCCAGGTGGTTTCTAGGCCCCTATGGACTGTCCATGCAAAATTTCACGTCGATTGAACAAAATTTTTGACGACCACGACTACGCAGCCGATGGTCATAAATTCCGAAGGCTATAAATCAGCAAAAAAATATTTTTATACTTGAGGACAATAACTTTATGTATTATAGGCTTGTTCTACGAAAAATTTGTAGGTGTTTACGCCCATAAGACATGTCGATTGGAAACTGTTTGCTTCGATTTTGACTACTCAGAAGATGAACACGAAATTCTGATTTAACCAGATTATTGGCCTGGTTTTTTCTTCATTCTTGTAGTAGGAAGCTGAAATTTTTCCAGGTGGTTTCTAGGCCCCTATGGACTGTCCATGCAAAATTTCACGTCGATTGAACAAAATTTTTGACGACCACGACTACGCAGCCGATGGTCATAAATTCCGAAGGCTATAAATCAGCAAAAAAATATTTTTATACTTGAGGACAATAACTTTATGTATTATAGGCTTGTTCTACGAAAAATTTGTAGGTGTTTACGCCCATAAGACATGTCGATTGGAAACTGTTTGCTTCGATTTTGACTACTCAGAAGATGAACACGAAATTCTGATTTAACCAGATTATTGGCCTGGTTTTTTCTTCATTCTTGTAGTAGGAAGCTGAAATTTTTCCAGGTGGTTTCTAGGCCCCTATGGACTGTCCATGCAAAATTTCACGTCGATTGAACAAAATTTTTGACGACCACGACTACGCAGCCGATGGTCATAAATTCCGAAGGCTATAAATCAGCAAAAAAATATTTTTATACTTGAGGACAATAACTTTATGTATTATAGGCTTGTTCTACGAAAAATTTGTAGGTGTTTACGCCCATAAGACATGTCGATTGGAAACTGTTTGCTTCGATTTTGACTACTCAGAAGATGAACACGAAATTCTGATTTAACCAGATTATTGGCCTGGTTTTTTCTTCATTCTTGTAGTAGGAAGCTGAAATTTTTCCAGGTGGTTTCTAGGCCCCTATGGACTGTCCATGCAAAATTTCACGTCGATTGAACAAAATTTTTGACGACCACGACTACGCAGCCGATGGTCATAAATTCCGAAGGCTATAAATCAGCAAAAAAATATTTTTATACTTGAGGACAATAACTTTATGTATTATAGGCTTGTTCTACGAAAAATTTGTAGGTGTTTACGCCCATAAGACATGTCGATTGGAAACTGTTTGCTTCGATTTTGACTACTCAGAAGATGAACACGAAATTCTGATTTAACCAGATTATTGGCCTGGTTTTTTCTTCATTCTTGTAGTAGGAAGCTGAAATTTTTCCAGGTGGTTTCTAGGCCCCTATGGACTGTCCATGCAAAATTTCACGTCGATTGAACAAAATTTTTGACGACCACGACTACGCAGCCGATGGTCATAAATTCCGAAGGCTATAAATCAGCAAAAAAATATTTTTATACTTGAGGACAATAACTTTATGTATTATAGGCTTGTTCTACGAAAAATTTGTAGGTGTTTACGCCCATAAGACATGTCGATTGGAAACTGTTTGCTTCGATTTTGACTACTCAGAAGATGAACACGAAATTCTGATTTAACCAGATTATTGGCCTGGTTTTTTCTTCATTCTTGTAGTAGGAAGCTGAAATTTTTCCAGGTGGTTTCTAGGCCCCTATGGACTGTCCATGCAAAATTTCACGTCGATTGAACAAAATTTTTGACGACCACGACTACGCAGCCGATGGTCATAAATTCCGAAGGCTATAAATCAGCAAAAAAATATTTTTATACTTGAGGACAATAACTTTATGTATTATAGGCTTGTTCTACGAAAAATTTGTAGGTGTTTACGCCCATAAGACATGTCGATTGGAAACTGTTTGCTTCGATTTTGACTACTCAGAAGATGAACACGAAATTCTGATTTAACCAGATTATTGGCCTGGTTTTTTCTTCATTCTTGTAGTAGGAAGCTGAAATTTTTCCAGGTGGTTTCTAGGCCCCTATGGACTGTCCATGCAAAATTTCACGTCGATTGAACAAAATTTTTGACGACCACGACTACGCAGCCGATGGTCATAAATTCCGAAGGCTATAAATCAGCAAAAAAATATTTTTATACTTGAGGACAATAACTTTATGTATTATAGGCTTGTTCTACGAAAAATTTGTAGGTGTTTACGCCCATAAGACATGTCGATTGGAAACTGTTTGCTTCGATTTTGACTACTCAGAAGATGAACACGAAATTCTGATTTAACCAGATTATTGGCCTGGTTTTTTCTTCATTCTTGTAGTAGGAAGCTGAAATTTTTCCAGGTGGTTTCTAGGCCCCTATGGACTGTCCATGCAAAATTTCACGTCGATTGAACAAAATTTTTGACGACCACGACTACGCAGCCGATGGTCATAAATTCCGAAGGCTATAAATCAGCAAAAAAATATTTTTATACTTGAGGACAATAACTTTATGTATTATAGGCTTGTTCTACGAAAAATTTGTAGGTGTTTACGCCCATAAGACATGTCGATTGGAAACTGTTTGCTTCGATTTTGACTACTCAGAAGATGAACACGAAATTCTGATTTAACCAGATTATTGGCCTGGTTTTTTCTTCATTCTTGTAGTAGGAAGCTGAAATTTTTCCAGGTGGTTTCTAGGCCCCTATGGACTGTCCATGCAAAATTTCACGTCGATTGAACAAAATTTTTGACGACCACGACTACGCAGCCGATGGTCATAAATTCCGAAGGCTATAAATCAGCAAAAAAATATTTTTATACTTGAGGACAATAACTTTATGTATTATAGGCTTGTTCTACGAAAAATTTGTAGGTGTTTACGCCCATAAGACATGTCGATTGGAAACTGTTTGCTTCGATTTTGACTACTCAGAAGATGAACACGAAATTCTGATTTAACCAGATTATTGGCCTGGTTTTTTCTTCATTCTTGTAGTAGGAAGCTGAAATTTTTCCAGGTGGTTTCTAGGCCCCTATGGACTGTCCATGCAAAATTTCACGTCGATTGAACAAAATTTTTGACGACCACGACTACGCAGCCGATGGTCATAAATTCCGAAGGCTATAAATCAGCAAAAAAATATTTTTATACTTGAGGACAATAACTTTATGTATTATAGGCTTGTTCTACGAAAAATTTGTAGGTGTTTACGCCCATAAGACATGTCGATTGGAAACTGTTTGCTTCGATTTTGACTACTCAGAAGATGAACACGAAATTCTGATTTAACCAGATTATTGGCCTGGTTTTTTCTTCATTCTTGTAGTAGGAAGCTGAAATTTTTCCAGGTGGTTTCTAGGCCCCTATGGACTGTCCATGCAAAATTTCACGTCGATTGAACAAAATTTTTGACGACCACGACTACGCAGCCGATGGTCATAAATTCCGAAGGCTATAAATCAGCAAAAAAATATTTTTATACTTGAGGACAATAACTTTATGTATTATAGGCTTGTTCTACGAAAAATTTGTAGGTGTTTACGCCCATAAGACATGTCGATTGGAAACTGTTTGCTTCGATTTTGACTACTCAGAAGATGAACACGAAATTCTGATTTAACCAGATTATTGGCCTGGTTTTTTCTTCATTCTTGTAGTAGGAAGCTGAAATTTTTCCAGGTGGTTTCTAGGCCCCTATGGACTGTCCATGCAAAATTTCACGTCGATTGAACAAAATTTTTGACGACCACGACTACGCAGCCGATGGTCATAAATTCCGAAGGCTATAAATCAGCAAAAAAATATTTTTATACTTGAGGACAATAACTTTATGTATTATAGGCTTGTTCTACGAAAAATTTGTAGGTGTTTACGCCCATAAGACATGTCGATTGGAAACTGTTTGCTTCGATTTTGACTACTCAGAAGATGAACACGAAATTCTGATTTAACCAGATTATTGGCCTGGTTTTTTCTTCATTCTTGTAGTAGGAAGCTGAAATTTTTCCAGGTGGTTTCTAGGCCCCTATGGACTGTCCATGCAAAATTTCACGTCGATTGAACAAAATTTTTGACGACCACGACTACGCAGCCGATGGTCATAAATTCCGAAGGCTATAAATCAGCAAAAAAATATTTTTATACTTGAGGACAATAACTTTATGTATTATAGGCTTGTTCTACGAAAAATTTGTAGGTGTTTACGCCCATAAGACATGTCGATTGGAAACTGTTTGCTTCGATTTTGACTACTCAGAAGATGAACACGAAATTCTGATTTAACCAGATTATTGGCCTGGTTTTTTCTTCATTCTTGTAGTAGGAAGCTGAAATTTTTCCAGGTGGTTTCTAGGCCCCTATGGACTGTCCATGCAAAATTTCACGTCGATTGAACAAAATTTTTGACGACCACGACTACGCAGCCGATGGTCATAAATTCCGAAGGCTATAAATCAGCAAAAAAATATTTTTATACTTGAGGACAATAACTTTATGTATTATAGGCTTGTTCTACGAAAAATTTGTAGGTGTTTACGCCCATAAGACATGTCGATTGGAAACTGTTTGCTTCGATTTTGACTACTCAGAAGATGAACACGAAATTCTGATTTAACCAGATTATTGGCCTGGTTTTTTCTTCATTCTTGTAGTAGGAAGCTGAAATTTTTCCAGGTGGTTTCTAGGCCCCTATGGACTGTCCATGCAAAATTTCACGTCGATTGAACAAAATTTTTGACGACCACGACTACGCAGCCGATGGTCATAAATTCCGAAGGCTATAAATCAGCAAAAAAATATTTTTATACTTGAGGACAATAACTTTATGTATTATAGGCTTGTTCTACGAAAAATTTGTAGGTGTTTACGCCCATAAGACATGTCGATTGGAAACTGTTTGCTTCGATTTTGACTACTCAGAAGATGAACACGAAATTCTGATTTAACCAGATTATTGGCCTGGTTTTTTCTTCATTCTTGTAGTAGGAAGCTGAAATTTTTCCAGGTGGTTTCTAGGCCCCTATGGACTGTCCATGCAAAATTTCACGTCGATTGAACAAAATTTTTGACGACCACGACTACGCAGCCGATGGTCATAAATTCCGAAGGCTATAAATCAGCAAAAAAATATTTTTATACTTGAGGACAATAACTTTATGTATTATAGGCTTGTTCTACGAAAAATTTGTAGGTGTTTACGCCCATAAGACATGTCGATTGGAAACTGTTTGCTTCGATTTTGACTACTCAGAAGATGAACACGAAATTCTGATTTAACCAGATTATTGGCCTGGTTTTTTCTTCATTCTTGTAGTAGGAAGCTGAAATTTTTCCAGGTGGTTTCTAGGCCCCTATGGACTGTCCATGCAAAATTTCACGTCGATTGAACAAAATTTTTGACGACCACGACTACGCAGCCGATGGTCATAAATTCCGAAGGCTATAAATCAGCAAAAAAATATTTTTATACTTGAGGACAATAACTTTATGTATTATAGGCTTGTTCTACGAAAAATTTGTAGGTGTTTACGCCCATAAGACATGTCGATTGGAAACTGTTTGCTTCGATTTTGACTACTCAGAAGATGAACACGAAATTCTGATTTAACCAGATTATTGGCCTGGTTTTTTCTTCATTCTTGTAGTAGGAAGCTGAAATTTTTCCAGGTGGTTTCTAGGCCCCTATGGACTGTCCATGCAAAATTTCACGTCGATTGAACAAAATTTTTGACGACCACGACTACGCAGCCGATGGTCATAAATTCCGAAGGCTATAAATCAGCAAAAAAATATTTTTATACTTGAGGACAATAACTTTATGTATTATAGGCTTGTTCTACGAAAAATTTGTAGGTGTTTACGCCCATAAGACATGTCGATTGGAAACTGTTTGCTTCGATTTTGACTACTCAGAAGATGAACACGAAATTCTGATTTAACCAGATTATTGGCCTGGTTTTTTCTTCATTCTTGTAGTAGGAAGCTGAAATTTTTCCAGGTGGTTTCTAGGCCCCTATGGACTGTCCATGCAAAATTTCACGTCGATTGAACAAAATTTTTGACGACCACGACTACGCAGCCGATGGTCATAAATTCCGAAGGCTATAAATCAGCAAAAAAATATTTTTATACTTGAGGACAATAACTTTATGTATTATAGGCTTGTTCTACGAAAAATTTGTAGGTGTTTACGCCCATAAGACATGTCGATTGGAAACTGTTTGCTTCGATTTTGACTACTCAGAAGATGAACACGAAATTCTGATTTAACCAGATTATTGGCCTGGTTTTTTCTTCATTCTTGTAGTAGGAAGCTGAAATTTTTCCAGGTGGTTTCTAGGCCCCTATGGACTGTCCATGCAAAATTTCACGTCGATTGAACAAAATTTTTGACGACCACGACTACGCAGCCGATGGTCATAAATTCCGAAGGCTATAAATCAGCAAAAAAATATTTTTATACTTGAGGACAATAACTTTATGTATTATAGGCTTGTTCTACGAAAAATTTGTAGGTGTTTACGCCCATAAGACATGTCGATTGGAAACTGTTTGCTTCGATTTTGACTACTCAGAAGATGAACACGAAATTCTGATTTAACCAGATTATTGGCCTGGTTTTTTCTTCATTCTTGTAGTAGGAAGCTGAAATTTTTCCAGGTGGTTTCTAGGCCCCTATGGACTGTCCATGCAAAATTTCACGTCGATTGAACAAAATTTTTGACGACCACGACTACGCAGCCGATGGTCATAAATTCCGAAGGCTATAAATCAGCAAAAAAATATTTTTATACTTGAGGACAATAACTTTATGTATTATAGGCTTGTTCTACGAAAAATTTGTAGGTGTTTACGCCCATAAGACATGTCGATTGGAAACTGTTTGCTTCGATTTTGACTACTCAGAAGATGAACACGAAATTCTGATTTAACCAGATTATTGGCCTGGTTTTTTCTTCATTCTTGTAGTAGGAAGCTGAAATTTTTCCAGGTGGTTTCTAGGCCCCTATGGACTGTCCATGCAAAATTTCACGTCGATTGAACAAAATTTTTGACGACCACGACTACGCAGCCGATGGTCATAAATTCCGAAGGCTATAAATCAGCAAAAAAATATTTTTATACTTGAGGACAATAACTTTATGTATTATAGGCTTGTTCTACGAAAAATTTGTAGGTGTTTACGCCCATAAGACATGTCGATTGGAAACTGTTTGCTTCGATTTTGACTACTCAGAAGATGAACACGAAATTCTGATTTAACCAGATTATTGGCCTGGTTTTTTCTTCATTCTTGTAGTAGGAAGCTGAAATTTTTCCAGGTGGTTTCTAGGCCCCTATGGACTGTCCATGCAAAATTTCACGTCGATTGAACAAAATTTTTGACGACCACGACTACGCAGCCGATGGTCATAAATTCCGAAGGCTATAAATCAGCAAAAAAATATTTTTATACTTGAGGACAATAACTTTATGTATTATAGGCTTGTTCTACGAAAAATTTGTAGGTGTTTACGCCCATAAGACATGTCGATTGGAAACTGTTTGCTTCGATTTTGACTACTCAGAAGATGAACACGAAATTCTGATTTAACCAGATTATTGGCCTGGTTTTTTCTTCATTCTTGTAGTAGGAAGCTGAAATTTTTCCAGGTGGTTTCTAGGCCCCTATGGACTGTCCATGCAAAATTTCACGTCGATTGAACAAAATTTTTGACGACCACGACTACGCAGCCGATGGTCATAAATTCCGAAGGCTATAAATCAGCAAAAAAATATTTTTATACTTGAGGACAATAACTTTATGTATTATAGGCTTGTTCTACGAAAAATTTGTAGGTGTTTACGCCCATAAGACATGTCGATTGGAAACTGTTTGCTTCGATTTTGACTACTCAGAAGATGAACACGAAATTCTGATTTAACCAGATTATTGGCCTGGTTTTTTCTTCATTCTTGTAGTAGGAAGCTGAAATTTTTCCAGGTGGTTTCTAGGCCCCTATGGACTGTCCATGCAAAATTTCACGTCGATTGAACAAAATTTTTGACGACCACGACTACGCAGCCGATGGTCATAAATTCCGAAGGCTATAAATCAGCAAAAAAATATTTTTATACTTGAGGACAATAACTTTATGTATTATAGGCTTGTTCTACGAAAAATTTGTAGGTGTTTACGCCCATAAGACATGTCGATTGGAAACTGTTTGCTTCGATTTTGACTACTCAGAAGATGAACACGAAATTCTGATTTAACCAGATTATTGGCCTGGTTTTTTCTTCATTCTTGTAGTAGGAAGCTGAAATTTTTCCAGGTGGTTTCTAGGCCCCTATGGACTGTCCATGCAAAATTTCACGTCGATTGAACAAAATTTTTGACGACCACGACTACGCAGCCGATGGTCATAAATTCCGAAGGCTATAAATCAGCAAAAAAATATTTTTATACTTGAGGACAATAACTTTATGTATTATAGGCTTGTTCTACGAAAAATTTGTAGGTGTTTACGCCCATAAGACATGTCGATTGGAAACTGTTTGCTTCGATTTTGACTACTCAGAAGATGAACACGAAATTCTGATTTAACCAGATTATTGGCCTGGTTTTTTCTTCATTCTTGTAGTAGGAAGCTGAAATTTTTCCAGGTGGTTTCTAGGCCCCTATGGACTGTCCATGCAAAATTTCACGTCGATTGAACAAAATTTTTGACGACCACGACTACGCAGCCGATGGTCATAAATTCCGAAGGCTATAAATCAGCAAAAAAATATTTTTATACTTGAGGACAATAACTTTATGTATTATAGGCTTGTTCTACGAAAAATTTGTAGGTGTTTACGCCCATAAGACATGTCGATTGGAAACTGTTTGCTTCGATTTTGACTACTCAGAAGATGAACACGAAATTCTGATTTAACCAGATTATTGGCCTGGTTTTTTCTTCATTCTTGTAGTAGGAAGCTGAAATTTTTCCAGGTGGTTTCTAGGCCCCTATGGACTGTCCATGCAAAATTTCACGTCGATTGAACAAAATTTTTGACGACCACGACTACGCAGCCGATGGTCATAAATTCCGAAGGCTATAAATCAGCAAAAAAATATTTTTATACTTGAGGACAATAACTTTATGTATTATAGGCTTGTTCTACGAAAAATTTGTAGGTGTTTACGCCCATAAGACATGTCGATTGGAAACTGTTTGCTTCGATTTTGACTACTCAGAAGATGAACACGAAATTCTGATTTAACCAGATTATTGGCCTGGTTTTTTCTTCATTCTTGTAGTAGGAAGCTGAAATTTTTCCAGGTGGTTTCTAGGCCCCTATGGACTGTCCATGCAAAATTTCACGTCGATTGAACAAAATTTTTGACGACCACGACTACGCAGCCGATGGTCATAAATTCCGAAGGCTATAAATCAGCAAAAAAATATTTTTATACTTGAGGACAATAACTTTATGTATTATAGGCTTGTTCTACGAAAAATTTGTAGGTGTTTACGCCCATAAGACATGTCGATTGGAAACTGTTTGCTTCGATTTTGACTACTCAGAAGATGAACACGAAATTCTGATTTAACCAGATTATTGGCCTGGTTTTTTCTTCATTCTTGTAGTAGGAAGCTGAAATTTTTCCAGGTGGTTTCTAGGCCCCTATGGACTGTCCATGCAAAATTTCACGTCGATTGAACAAAATTTTTGACGACCACGACTACGCAGCCGATGGTCATAAATTCCGAAGGCTATAAATCAGCAAAAAAATATTTTTATACTTGAGGACAATAACTTTATGTATTATAGGCTTGTTCTACGAAAAATTTGTAGGTGTTTACGCCCATAAGACATGTCGATTGGAAACTGTTTGCTTCGATTTTGACTACTCAGAAGATGAACACGAAATTCTGATTTAACCAGATTATTGGCCTGGTTTTTTCTTCATTCTTGTAGTAGGAAGCTGAAATTTTTCCAGGTGGTTTCTAGGCCCCTATGGACTGTCCATGCAAAATTTCACGTCGATTGAACAAAATTTTTGACGACCACGACTACGCAGCCGATGGTCATAAATTCCGAAGGCTATAAATCAGCAAAAAAATATTTTTATACTTGAGGACAATAACTTTATGTATTATAGGCTTGTTCTACGAAAAATTTGTAGGTGTTTACGCCCATAAGACATGTCGATTGGAAACTGTTTGCTTCGATTTTGACTACTCAGAAGATGAACACGAAATTCTGATTTAACCAGATTATTGGCCTGGTTTTTTCTTCATTCTTGTAGTAGGAAGCTGAAATTTTTCCAGGTGGTTTCTAGGCCCCTATGGACTGTCCATGCAAAATTTCACGTCGATTGAACAAAATTTTTGACGACCACGACTACGCAGCCGATGGTCATAAATTCCGAAGGCTATAAATCAGCAAAAAAATATTTTTATACTTGAGGACAATAACTTTATGTATTATAGGCTTGTTCTACGAAAAATTTGTAGGTGTTTACGCCCATAAGACATGTCGATTGGAAACTGTTTGCTTCGATTTTGACTACTCAGAAGATGAACACGAAATTCTGATTTAACCAGATTATTGGCCTGGTTTTTTCTTCATTCTTGTAGTAGGAAGCTGAAATTTTTCCAGGTGGTTTCTAGGCCCCTATGGACTGTCCATGCAAAATTTCACGTCGATTGAACAAAATTTTTGACGACCACGACTACGCAGCCGATGGTCATAAATTCCGAAGGCTATAAATCAGCAAAAAAATATTTTTATACTTGAGGACAATAACTTTATGTATTATAGGCTTGTTCTACGAAAAATTTGTAGGTGTTTACGCCCATAAGACATGTCGATTGGAAACTGTTTGCTTCGATTTTGACTACTCAGAAGATGAACACGAAATTCTGATTTAACCAGATTATTGGCCTGGTTTTTTCTTCATTCTTGTAGTAGGAAGCTGAAATTTTTCCAGGTGGTTTCTAGGCCCCTATGGACTGTCCATGCAAAATTTCACGTCGATTGAACAAAATTTTTGACGACCACGACTACGCAGCCGATGGTCATAAATTCCGAAGGCTATAAATCAGCAAAAAAATATTTTTATACTTGAGGACAATAACTTTATGTATTATAGGCTTGTTCTACGAAAAATTTGTAGGTGTTTACGCCCATAAGACATGTCGATTGGAAACTGTTTGCTTCGATTTTGACTACTCAGAAGATGAACACGAAATTCTGATTTAACCAGATTATTGGCCTGGTTTTTTCTTCATTCTTGTAGTAGGAAGCTGAAATTTTTCCAGGTGGTTTCTAGGCCCCTATGGACTGTCCATGCAAAATTTCACGTCGATTGAACAAAATTTTTGACGACCACGACTACGCAGCCGATGGTCATAAATTCCGAAGGCTATAAATCAGCAAAAAAATATTTTTATACTTGAGGACAATAACTTTATGTATTATAGGCTTGTTCTACGAAAAATTTGTAGGTGTTTACGCCCATAAGACATGTCGATTGGAAACTGTTTGCTTCGATTTTGACTACTCAGAAGATGAACACGAAATTCTGATTTAACCAGATTATTGGCCTGGTTTTTTCTTCATTCTTGTAGTAGGAAGCTGAAATTTTTCCAGGTGGTTTCTAGGCCCCTATGGACTGTCCATGCAAAATTTCACGTCGATTGAACAAAATTTTTGACGACCACGACTACGCAGCCGATGGTCATAAATTCCGAAGGCTATAAATCAGCAAAAAAATATTTTTATACTTGAGGACAATAACTTTATGTATTATAGGCTTGTTCTACGAAAAATTTGTAGGTGTTTACGCCCATAAGACATGTCGATTGGAAACTGTTTGCTTCGATTTTGACTACTCAGAAGATGAACACGAAATTCTGATTTAACCAGATTATTGGCCTGGTTTTTTCTTCATTCTTGTAGTAGGAAGCTGAAATTTTTCCAGGTGGTTTCTAGGCCCCTATGGACTGTCCATGCAAAATTTCACGTCGATTGAACAAAATTTTTGACGACCACGACTACGCAGCCGATGGTCATAAATTCCGAAGGCTATAAATCAGCAAAAAAATATTTTTATACTTGAGGACAATAACTTTATGTATTATAGGCTTGTTCTACGAAAAATTTGTAGGTGTTTACGCCCATAAGACATGTCGATTGGAAACTGTTTGCTTCGATTTTGACTACTCAGAAGATGAACACGAAATTCTGATTTAACCAGATTATTGGCCTGGTTTTTTCTTCATTCTTGTAGTAGGAAGCTGAAATTTTTCCAGGTGGTTTCTAGGCCCCTATGGACTGTCCATGCAAAATTTCACGTCGATTGAACAAAATTTTTGACGACCACGACTACGCAGCCGATGGTCATAAATTCCGAAGGCTATAAATCAGCAAAAAAATATTTTTATACTTGAGGACAATAACTTTATGTATTATAGGCTTGTTCTACGAAAAATTTGTAGGTGTTTACGCCCATAAGACATGTCGATTGGAAACTGTTTGCTTCGATTTTGACTACTCAGAAGATGAACACGAAATTCTGATTTAACCAGATTATTGGCCTGGTTTTTTCTTCATTCTTGTAGTAGGAAGCTGAAATTTTTCCAGGTGGTTTCTAGGCCCCTATGGACTGTCCATGCAAAATTTCACGTCGATTGAACAAAATTTTTGACGACCACGACTACGCAGCCGATGGTCATAAATTCCGAAGGCTATAAATCAGCAAAAAAATATTTTTATACTTGAGGACAATAACTTTATGTATTATAGGCTTGTTCTACGAAAAATTTGTAGGTGTTTACGCCCATAAGACATGTCGATTGGAAACTGTTTGCTTCGATTTTGACTACTCAGAAGATGAACACGAAATTCTGATTTAACCAGATTATTGGCCTGGTTTTTTCTTCATTCTTGTAGTAGGAAGCTGAAATTTTTCCAGGTGGTTTCTAGGCCCCTATGGACTGTCCATGCAAAATTTCACGTCGATTGAACAAAATTTTTGACGACCACGACTACGCAGCCGATGGTCATAAATTCCGAAGGCTATAAATCAGCAAAAAAATATTTTTATACTTGAGGACAATAACTTTATGTATTATAGGCTTGTTCTACGAAAAATTTGTAGGTGTTTACGCCCATAAGACATGTCGATTGGAAACTGTTTGCTTCGATTTTGACTACTCAGAAGATGAACACGAAATTCTGATTTAACCAGATTATTGGCCTGGTTTTTTCTTCATTCTTGTAGTAGGAAGCTGAAATTTTTCCAGGTGGTTTCTAGGCCCCTATGGACTGTCCATGCAAAATTTCACGTCGATTGAACAAAATTTTTGACGACCACGACTACGCAGCCGATGGTCATAAATTCCGAAGGCTATAAATCAGCAAAAAAATATTTTTATACTTGAGGACAATAACTTTATGTATTATAGGCTTGTTCTACGAAAAATTTGTAGGTGTTTACGCCCATAAGACATGTCGATTGGAAACTGTTTGCTTCGATTTTGACTACTCAGAAGATGAACACGAAATTCTGATTTAACCAGATTATTGGCCTGGTTTTTTCTTCATTCTTGTAGTAGGAAGCTGAAATTTTTCCAGGTGGTTTCTAGGCCCCTATGGACTGTCCATGCAAAATTTCACGTCGATTGAACAAAATTTTTGACGACCACGACTACGCAGCCGATGGTCATAAATTCCGAAGGCTATAAATCAGCAAAAAAATATTTTTATACTTGAGGACAATAACTTTATGTATTATAGGCTTGTTCTACGAAAAATTTGTAGGTGTTTACGCCCATAAGACATGTCGATTGGAAACTGTTTGCTTCGATTTTGACTACTCAGAAGATGAACACGAAATTCTGATTTAACCAGATTATTGGCCTGGTTTTTTCTTCATTCTTGTAGTAGGAAGCTGAAATTTTTCCAGGTGGTTTCTAGGCCCCTATGGACTGTCCATGCAAAATTTCACGTCGATTGAACAAAATTTTTGACGACCACGACTACGCAGCCGATGGTCATAAATTCCGAAGGCTATAAATCAGCAAAAAAATATTTTTATACTTGAGGACAATAACTTTATGTATTATAGGCTTGTTCTACGAAAAATTTGTAGGTGTTTACGCCCATAAGACATGTCGATTGGAAACTGTTTGCTTCGATTTTGACTACTCAGAAGATGAACACGAAATTCTGATTTAACCAGATTATTGGCCTGGTTTTTTCTTCATTCTTGTAGTAGGAAGCTGAAATTTTTCCAGGTGGTTTCTAGGCCCCTATGGACTGTCCATGCAAAATTTCACGTCGATTGAACAAAATTTTTGACGACCACGACTACGCAGCCGATGGTCATAAATTCCGAAGGCTATAAATCAGCAAAAAAATATTTTTATACTTGAGGACAATAACTTTATGTATTATAGGCTTGTTCTACGAAAAATTTGTAGGTGTTTACGCCCATAAGACATGTCGATTGGAAACTGTTTGCTTCGATTTTGACTACTCAGAAGATGAACACGAAATTCTGATTTAACCAGATTATTGGCCTGGTTTTTTCTTCATTCTTGTAGTAGGAAGCTGAAATTTTTCCAGGTGGTTTCTAGGCCCCTATGGACTGTCCATGCAAAATTTCACGTCGATTGAACAAAATTTTTGACGACCACGACTACGCAGCCGATGGTCATAAATTCCGAAGGCTATAAATCAGCAAAAAAATATTTTTATACTTGAGGACAATAACTTTATGTATTATAGGCTTGTTCTACGAAAAATTTGTAGGTGTTTACGCCCATAAGACATGTCGATTGGAAACTGTTTGCTTCGATTTTGACTACTCAGAAGATGAACACGAAATTCTGATTTAACCAGATTATTGGCCTGGTTTTTTCTTCATTCTTGTAGTAGGAAGCTGAAATTTTTCCAGGTGGTTTCTAGGCCCCTATGGACTGTCCATGCAAAATTTCACGTCGATTGAACAAAATTTTTGACGACCACGACTACGCAGCCGATGGTCATAAATTCCGAAGGCTATAAATCAGCAAAAAAATATTTTTATACTTGAGGACAATAACTTTATGTATTATAGGCTTGTTCTACGAAAAATTTGTAGGTGTTTACGCCCATAAGACATGTCGATTGGAAACTGTTTGCTTCGATTTTGACTACTCAGAAGATGAACACGAAATTCTGATTTAACCAGATTATTGGCCTGGTTTTTTCTTCATTCTTGTAGTAGGAAGCTGAAATTTTTCCAGGTGGTTTCTAGGCCCCTATGGACTGTCCATGCAAAATTTCACGTCGATTGAACAAAATTTTTGACGACCACGACTACGCAGCCGATGGTCATAAATTCCGAAGGCTATAAATCAGCAAAAAAATATTTTTATACTTGAGGACAATAACTTTATGTATTATAGGCTTGTTCTACGAAAAATTTGTAGGTGTTTACGCCCATAAGACATGTCGATTGGAAACTGTTTGCTTCGATTTTGACTACTCAGAAGATGAACACGAAATTCTGATTTAACCAGATTATTGGCCTGGTTTTTTCTTCATTCTTGTAGTAGGAAGCTGAAATTTTTCCAGGTGGTTTCTAGGCCCCTATGGACTGTCCATGCAAAATTTCACGTCGATTGAACAAAATTTTTGACGACCACGACTACGCAGCCGATGGTCATAAATTCCGAAGGCTATAAATCAGCAAAAAAATATTTTTATACTTGAGGACAATAACTTTATGTATTATAGGCTTGTTCTACGAAAAATTTGTAGGTGTTTACGCCCATAAGACATGTCGATTGGAAACTGTTTGCTTCGATTTTGACTACTCAGAAGATGAACACGAAATTCTGATTTAACCAGATTATTGGCCTGGTTTTTTCTTCATTCTTGTAGTAGGAAGCTGAAATTTTTCCAGGTGGTTTCTAGGCCCCTATGGACTGTCCATGCAAAATTTCACGTCGATTGAACAAAATTTTTGACGACCACGACTACGCAGCCGATGGTCATAAATTCCGAAGGCTATAAATCAGCAAAAAAATATTTTTATACTTGAGGACAATAACTTTATGTATTATAGGCTTGTTCTACGAAAAATTTGTAGGTGTTTACGCCCATAAGACATGTCGATTGGAAACTGTTTGCTTCGATTTTGACTACTCAGAAGATGAACACGAAATTCTGATTTAACCAGATTATTGGCCTGGTTTTTTCTTCATTCTTGTAGTAGGAAGCTGAAATTTTTCCAGGTGGTTTCTAGGCCCCTATGGACTGTCCATGCAAAATTTCACGTCGATTGAACAAAATTTTTGACGACCACGACTACGCAGCCGATGGTCATAAATTCCGAAGGCTATAAATCAGCAAAAAAATATTTTTATACTTGAGGACAATAACTTTATGTATTATAGGCTTGTTCTACGAAAAATTTGTAGGTGTTTACGCCCATAAGACATGTCGATTGGAAACTGTTTGCTTCGATTTTGACTACTCAGAAGATGAACACGAAATTCTGATTTAACCAGATTATTGGCCTGGTTTTTTCTTCATTCTTGTAGTAGGAAGCTGAAATTTTTCCAGGTGGTTTCTAGGCCCCTATGGACTGTCCATGCAAAATTTCACGTCGATTGAACAAAATTTTTGACGACCACGACTACGCAGCCGATGGTCATAAATTCCGAAGGCTATAAATCAGCAAAAAAATATTTTTATACTTGAGGACAATAACTTTATGTATTATAGGCTTGTTCTACGAAAAATTTGTAGGTGTTTACGCCCATAAGACATGTCGATTGGAAACTGTTTGCTTCGATTTTGACTACTCAGAAGATGAACACGAAATTCTGATTTAACCAGATTATTGGCCTGGTTTTTTCTTCATTCTTGTAGTAGGAAGCTGAAATTTTTCCAGGTGGTTTCTAGGCCCCTATGGACTGTCCATGCAAAATTTCACGTCGATTGAACAAAATTTTTGACGACCACGACTACGCAGCCGATGGTCATAAATTCCGAAGGCTATAAATCAGCAAAAAAATATTTTTATACTTGAGGACAATAACTTTATGTATTATAGGCTTGTTCTACGAAAAATTTGTAGGTGTTTACGCCCATAAGACATGTCGATTGGAAACTGTTTGCTTCGATTTTGACTACTCAGAAGATGAACACGAAATTCTGATTTAACCAGATTATTGGCCTGGTTTTTTCTTCATTCTTGTAGTAGGAAGCTGAAATTTTTCCAGGTGGTTTCTAGGCCCCTATGGACTGTCCATGCAAAATTTCACGTCGATTGAACAAAATTTTTGACGACCACGACTACGCAGCCGATGGTCATAAATTCCGAAGGCTATAAATCAGCAAAAAAATATTTTTATACTTGAGGACAATAACTTTATGTATTATAGGCTTGTTCTACGAAAAATTTGTAGGTGTTTACGCCCATAAGACATGTCGATTGGAAACTGTTTGCTTCGATTTTGACTACTCAGAAGATGAACACGAAATTCTGATTTAACCAGATTATTGGCCTGGTTTTTTCTTCATTCTTGTAGTAGGAAGCTGAAATTTTTCCAGGTGGTTTCTAGGCCCCTATGGACTGTCCATGCAAAATTTCACGTCGATTGAACAAAATTTTTGACGACCACGACTACGCAGCCGATGGTCATAAATTCCGAAGGCTATAAATCAGCAAAAAAATATTTTTATACTTGAGGACAATAACTTTATGTATTATAGGCTTGTTCTACGAAAAATTTGTAGGTGTTTACGCCCATAAGACATGTCGATTGGAAACTGTTTGCTTCGATTTTGACTACTCAGAAGATGAACACGAAATTCTGATTTAACCAGATTATTGGCCTGGTTTTTTCTTCATTCTTGTAGTAGGAAGCTGAAATTTTTCCAGGTGGTTTCTAGGCCCCTATGGACTGTCCATGCAAAATTTCACGTCGATTGAACAAAATTTTTGACGACCACGACTACGCAGCCGATGGTCATAAATTCCGAAGGCTATAAATCAGCAAAAAAATATTTTTATACTTGAGGACAATAACTTTATGTATTATAGGCTTGTTCTACGAAAAATTTGTAGGTGTTTACGCCCATAAGACATGTCGATTGGAAACTGTTTGCTTCGATTTTGACTACTCAGAAGATGAACACGAAATTCTGATTTAACCAGATTATTGGCCTGGTTTTTTCTTCATTCTTGTAGTAGGAAGCTGAAATTTTTCCAGGTGGTTTCTAGGCCCCTATGGACTGTCCATGCAAAATTTCACGTCGATTGAACAAAATTTTTGACGACCACGACTACGCAGCCGATGGTCATAAATTCCGAAGGCTATAAATCAGCAAAAAAATATTTTTATACTTGAGGACAATAACTTTATGTATTATAGGCTTGTTCTACGAAAAATTTGTAGGTGTTTACGCCCATAAGACATGTCGATTGGAAACTGTTTGCTTCGATTTTGACTACTCAGAAGATGAACACGAAATTCTGATTTAACCAGATTATTGGCCTGGTTTTTTCTTCATTCTTGTAGTAGGAAGCTGAAATTTTTCCAGGTGGTTTCTAGGCCCCTATGGACTGTCCATGCAAAATTTCACGTCGATTGAACAAAATTTTTGACGACCACGACTACGCAGCCGATGGTCATAAATTCCGAAGGCTATAAATCAGCAAAAAAATATTTTTATACTTGAGGACAATAACTTTATGTATTATAGGCTTGTTCTACGAAAAATTTGTAGGTGTTTACGCCCATAAGACATGTCGATTGGAAACTGTTTGCTTCGATTTTGACTACTCAGAAGATGAACACGAAATTCTGATTTAACCAGATTATTGGCCTGGTTTTTTCTTCATTCTTGTAGTAGGAAGCTGAAATTTTTCCAGGTGGTTTCTAGGCCCCTATGGACTGTCCATGCAAAATTTCACGTCGATTGAACAAAATTTTTGACGACCACGACTACGCAGCCGATGGTCATAAATTCCGAAGGCTATAAATCAGCAAAAAAATATTTTTATACTTGAGGACAATAACTTTATGTATTATAGGCTTGTTCTACGAAAAATTTGTAGGTGTTTACGCCCATAAGACATGTCGATTGGAAACTGTTTGCTTCGATTTTGACTACTCAGAAGATGAACACGAAATTCTGATTTAACCAGATTATTGGCCTGGTTTTTTCTTCATTCTTGTAGTAGGAAGCTGAAATTTTTCCAGGTGGTTTCTAGGCCCCTATGGACTGTCCATGCAAAATTTCACGTCGATTGAACAAAATTTTTGACGACCACGACTACGCAGCCGATGGTCATAAATTCCGAAGGCTATAAATCAGCAAAAAAATATTTTTATACTTGAGGACAATAACTTTATGTATTATAGGCTTGTTCTACGAAAAATTTGTAGGTGTTTACGCCCATAAGACATGTCGATTGGAAACTGTTTGCTTCGATTTTGACTACTCAGAAGATGAACACGAAATTCTGATTTAACCAGATTATTGGCCTGGTTTTTTCTTCATTCTTGTAGTAGGAAGCTGAAATTTTTCCAGGTGGTTTCTAGGCCCCTATGGACTGTCCATGCAAAATTTCACGTCGATTGAACAAAATTTTTGACGACCACGACTACGCAGCCGATGGTCATAAATTCCGAAGGCTATAAATCAGCAAAAAAATATTTTTATACTTGAGGACAATAACTTTATGTATTATAGGCTTGTTCTACGAAAAATTTGTAGGTGTTTACGCCCATAAGACATGTCGATTGGAAACTGTTTGCTTCGATTTTGACTACTCAGAAGATGAACACGAAATTCTGATTTAACCAGATTATTGGCCTGGTTTTTTCTTCATTCTTGTAGTAGGAAGCTGAAATTTTTCCAGGTGGTTTCTAGGCCCCTATGGACTGTCCATGCAAAATTTCACGTCGATTGAACAAAATTTTTGACGACCACGACTACGCAGCCGATGGTCATAAATTCCGAAGGCTATAAATCAGCAAAAAAATATTTTTATACTTGAGGACAATAACTTTATGTATTATAGGCTTGTTCTACGAAAAATTTGTAGGTGTTTACGCCCATAAGACATGTCGATTGGAAACTGTTTGCTTCGATTTTGACTACTCAGAAGATGAACACGAAATTCTGATTTAACCAGATTATTGGCCTGGTTTTTTCTTCATTCTTGTAGTAGGAAGCTGAAATTTTTCCAGGTGGTTTCTAGGCCCCTATGGACTGTCCATGCAAAATTTCACGTCGATTGAACAAAATTTTTGACGACCACGACTACGCAGCCGATGGTCATAAATTCCGAAGGCTATAAATCAGCAAAAAAATATTTTTATACTTGAGGACAATAACTTTATGTATTATAGGCTTGTTCTACGAAAAATTTGTAGGTGTTTACGCCCATAAGACATGTCGATTGGAAACTGTTTGCTTCGATTTTGACTACTCAGAAGATGAACACGAAATTCTGATTTAACCAGATTATTGGCCTGGTTTTTTCTTCATTCTTGTAGTAGGAAGCTGAAATTTTTCCAGGTGGTTTCTAGGCCCCTATGGACTGTCCATGCAAAATTTCACGTCGATTGAACAAAATTTTTGACGACCACGACTACGCAGCCGATGGTCATAAATTCCGAAGGCTATAAATCAGCAAAAAAATATTTTTATACTTGAGGACAATAACTTTATGTATTATAGGCTTGTTCTACGAAAAATTTGTAGGTGTTTACGCCCATAAGACATGTCGATTGGAAACTGTTTGCTTCGATTTTGACTACTCAGAAGATGAACACGAAATTCTGATTTAACCAGATTATTGGCCTGGTTTTTTCTTCATTCTTGTAGTAGGAAGCTGAAATTTTTCCAGGTGGTTTCTAGGCCCCTATGGACTGTCCATGCAAAATTTCACGTCGATTGAACAAAATTTTTGACGACCACGACTACGCAGCCGATGGTCATAAATTCCGAAGGCTATAAATCAGCAAAAAAATATTTTTATACTTGAGGACAATAACTTTATGTATTATAGGCTTGTTCTACGAAAAATTTGTAGGTGTTTACGCCCATAAGACATGTCGATTGGAAACTGTTTGCTTCGATTTTGACTACTCAGAAGATGAACACGAAATTCTGATTTAACCAGATTATTGGCCTGGTTTTTTCTTCATTCTTGTAGTAGGAAGCTGAAATTTTTCCAGGTGGTTTCTAGGCCCCTATGGACTGTCCATGCAAAATTTCACGTCGATTGAACAAAATTTTTGACGACCACGACTACGCAGCCGATGGTCATAAATTCCGAAGGCTATAAATCAGCAAAAAAATATTTTTATACTTGAGGACAATAACTTTATGTATTATAGGCTTGTTCTACGAAAAATTTGTAGGTGTTTACGCCCATAAGACATGTCGATTGGAAACTGTTTGCTTCGATTTTGACTACTCAGAAGATGAACACGAAATTCTGATTTAACCAGATTATTGGCCTGGTTTTTTCTTCATTCTTGTAGTAGGAAGCTGAAATTTTTCCAGGTGGTTTCTAGGCCCCTATGGACTGTCCATGCAAAATTTCACGTCGATTGAACAAAATTTTTGACGACCACGACTACGCAGCCGATGGTCATAAATTCCGAAGGCTATAAATCAGCAAAAAAATATTTTTATACTTGAGGACAATAACTTTATGTATTATAGGCTTGTTCTACGAAAAATTTGTAGGTGTTTACGCCCATAAGACATGTCGATTGGAAACTGTTTGCTTCGATTTTGACTACTCAGAAGATGAACACGAAATTCTGATTTAACCAGATTATTGGCCTGGTTTTTTCTTCATTCTTGTAGTAGGAAGCTGAAATTTTTCCAGGTGGTTTCTAGGCCCCTATGGACTGTCCATGCAAAATTTCACGTCGATTGAACAAAATTTTTGACGACCACGACTACGCAGCCGATGGTCATAAATTCCGAAGGCTATAAATCAGCAAAAAAATATTTTTATACTTGAGGACAATAACTTTATGTATTATAGGCTTGTTCTACGAAAAATTTGTAGGTGTTTACGCCCATAAGACATGTCGATTGGAAACTGTTTGCTTCGATTTTGACTACTCAGAAGATGAACACGAAATTCTGATTTAACCAGATTATTGGCCTGGTTTTTTCTTCATTCTTGTAGTAGGAAGCTGAAATTTTTCCAGGTGGTTTCTAGGCCCCTATGGACTGTCCATGCAAAATTTCACGTCGATTGAACAAAATTTTTGACGACCACGACTACGCAGCCGATGGTCATAAATTCCGAAGGCTATAAATCAGCAAAAAAATATTTTTATACTTGAGGACAATAACTTTATGTATTATAGGCTTGTTCTACGAAAAATTTGTAGGTGTTTACGCCCATAAGACATGTCGATTGGAAACTGTTTGCTTCGATTTTGACTACTCAGAAGATGAACACGAAATTCTGATTTAACCAGATTATTGGCCTGGTTTTTTCTTCATTCTTGTAGTAGGAAGCTGAAATTTTTCCAGGTGGTTTCTAGGCCCCTATGGACTGTCCATGCAAAATTTCACGTCGATTGAACAAAATTTTTGACGACCACGACTACGCAGCCGATGGTCATAAATTCCGAAGGCTATAAATCAGCAAAAAAATATTTTTATACTTGAGGACAATAACTTTATGTATTATAGGCTTGTTCTACGAAAAATTTGTAGGTGTTTACGCCCATAAGACATGTCGATTGGAAACTGTTTGCTTCGATTTTGACTACTCAGAAGATGAACACGAAATTCTGATTTAACCAGATTATTGGCCTGGTTTTTTCTTCATTCTTGTAGTAGGAAGCTGAAATTTTTCCAGGTGGTTTCTAGGCCCCTATGGACTGTCCATGCAAAATTTCACGTCGATTGAACAAAATTTTTGACGACCACGACTACGCAGCCGATGGTCATAAATTCCGAAGGCTATAAATCAGCAAAAAAATATTTTTATACTTGAGGACAATAACTTTATGTATTATAGGCTTGTTCTACGAAAAATTTGTAGGTGTTTACGCCCATAAGACATGTCGATTGGAAACTGTTTGCTTCGATTTTGACTACTCAGAAGATGAACACGAAATTCTGATTTAACCAGATTATTGGCCTGGTTTTTTCTTCATTCTTGTAGTAGGAAGCTGAAATTTTTCCAGGTGGTTTCTAGGCCCCTATGGACTGTCCATGCAAAATTTCACGTCGATTGAACAAAATTTTTGACGACCACGACTACGCAGCCGATGGTCATAAATTCCGAAGGCTATAAATCAGCAAAAAAATATTTTTATACTTGAGGACAATAACTTTATGTATTATAGGCTTGTTCTACGAAAAATTTGTAGGTGTTTACGCCCATAAGACATGTCGATTGGAAACTGTTTGCTTCGATTTTGACTACTCAGAAGATGAACACGAAATTCTGATTTAACCAGATTATTGGCCTGGTTTTTTCTTCATTCTTGTAGTAGGAAGCTGAAATTTTTCCAGGTGGTTTCTAGGCCCCTATGGACTGTCCATGCAAAATTTCACGTCGATTGAACAAAATTTTTGACGACCACGACTACGCAGCCGATGGTCATAAATTCCGAAGGCTATAAATCAGCAAAAAAATATTTTTATACTTGAGGACAATAACTTTATGTATTATAGGCTTGTTCTACGAAAAATTTGTAGGTGTTTACGCCCATAAGACATGTCGATTGGAAACTGTTTGCTTCGATTTTGACTACTCAGAAGATGAACACGAAATTCTGATTTAACCAGATTATTGGCCTGGTTTTTTCTTCATTCTTGTAGTAGGAAGCTGAAATTTTTCCAGGTGGTTTCTAGGCCCCTATGGACTGTCCATGCAAAATTTCACGTCGATTGAACAAAATTTTTGACGACCACGACTACGCAGCCGATGGTCATAAATTCCGAAGGCTATAAATCAGCAAAAAAATATTTTTATACTTGAGGACAATAACTTTATGTATTATAGGCTTGTTCTACGAAAAATTTGTAGGTGTTTACGCCCATAAGACATGTCGATTGGAAACTGTTTGCTTCGATTTTGACTACTCAGAAGATGAACACGAAATTCTGATTTAACCAGATTATTGGCCTGGTTTTTTCTTCATTCTTGTAGTAGGAAGCTGAAATTTTTCCAGGTGGTTTCTAGGCCCCTATGGACTGTCCATGCAAAATTTCACGTCGATTGAACAAAATTTTTGACGACCACGACTACGCAGCCGATGGTCATAAATTCCGAAGGCTATAAATCAGCAAAAAAATATTTTTATACTTGAGGACAATAACTTTATGTATTATAGGCTTGTTCTACGAAAAATTTGTAGGTGTTTACGCCCATAAGACATGTCGATTGGAAACTGTTTGCTTCGATTTTGACTACTCAGAAGATGAACACGAAATTCTGATTTAACCAGATTATTGGCCTGGTTTTTTCTTCATTCTTGTAGTAGGAAGCTGAAATTTTTCCAGGTGGTTTCTAGGCCCCTATGGACTGTCCATGCAAAATTTCACGTCGATTGAACAAAATTTTTGACGACCACGACTACGCAGCCGATGGTCATAAATTCCGAAGGCTATAAATCAGCAAAAAAATATTTTTATACTTGAGGACAATAACTTTATGTATTATAGGCTTGTTCTACGAAAAATTTGTAGGTGTTTACGCCCATAAGACATGTCGATTGGAAACTGTTTGCTTCGATTTTGACTACTCAGAAGATGAACACGAAATTCTGATTTAACCAGATTATTGGCCTGGTTTTTTCTTCATTCTTGTAGTAGGAAGCTGAAATTTTTCCAGGTGGTTTCTAGGCCCCTATGGACTGTCCATGCAAAATTTCACGTCGATTGAACAAAATTTTTGACGACCACGACTACGCAGCCGATGGTCATAAATTCCGAAGGCTATAAATCAGCAAAAAAATATTTTTATACTTGAGGACAATAACTTTATGTATTATAGGCTTGTTCTACGAAAAATTTGTAGGTGTTTACGCCCATAAGACATGTCGATTGGAAACTGTTTGCTTCGATTTTGACTACTCAGAAGATGAACACGAAATTCTGATTTAACCAGATTATTGGCCTGGTTTTTTCTTCATTCTTGTAGTAGGAAGCTGAAATTTTTCCAGGTGGTTTCTAGGCCCCTATGGACTGTCCATGCAAAATTTCACGTCGATTGAACAAAATTTTTGACGACCACGACTACGCAGCCGATGGTCATAAATTCCGAAGGCTATAAATCAGCAAAAAAATATTTTTATACTTGAGGACAATAACTTTATGTATTATAGGCTTGTTCTACGAAAAATTTGTAGGTGTTTACGCCCATAAGACATGTCGATTGGAAACTGTTTGCTTCGATTTTGACTACTCAGAAGATGAACACGAAATTCTGATTTAACCAGATTATTGGCCTGGTTTTTTCTTCATTCTTGTAGTAGGAAGCTGAAATTTTTCCAGGTGGTTTCTAGGCCCCTATGGACTGTCCATGCAAAATTTCACGTCGATTGAACAAAATTTTTGACGACCACGACTACGCAGCCGATGGTCATAAATTCCGAAGGCTATAAATCAGCAAAAAAATATTTTTATACTTGAGGACAATAACTTTATGTATTATAGGCTTGTTCTACGAAAAATTTGTAGGTGTTTACGCCCATAAGACATGTCGATTGGAAACTGTTTGCTTCGATTTTGACTACTCAGAAGATGAACACGAAATTCTGATTTAACCAGATTATTGGCCTGGTTTTTTCTTCATTCTTGTAGTAGGAAGCTGAAATTTTTCCAGGTGGTTTCTAGGCCCCTATGGACTGTCCATGCAAAATTTCACGTCGATTGAACAAAATTTTTGACGACCACGACTACGCAGCCGATGGTCATAAATTCCGAAGGCTATAAATCAGCAAAAAAATATTTTTATACTTGAGGACAATAACTTTATGTATTATAGGCTTGTTCTACGAAAAATTTGTAGGTGTTTACGCCCATAAGACATGTCGATTGGAAACTGTTTGCTTCGATTTTGACTACTCAGAAGATGAACACGAAATTCTGATTTAACCAGATTATTGGCCTGGTTTTTTCTTCATTCTTGTAGTAGGAAGCTGAAATTTTTCCAGGTGGTTTCTAGGCCCCTATGGACTGTCCATGCAAAATTTCACGTCGATTGAACAAAATTTTTGACGACCACGACTACGCAGCCGATGGTCATAAATTCCGAAGGCTATAAATCAGCAAAAAAATATTTTTATACTTGAGGACAATAACTTTATGTATTATAGGCTTGTTCTACGAAAAATTTGTAGGTGTTTACGCCCATAAGACATGTCGATTGGAAACTGTTTGCTTCGATTTTGACTACTCAGAAGATGAACACGAAATTCTGATTTAACCAGATTATTGGCCTGGTTTTTTCTTCATTCTTGTAGTAGGAAGCTGAAATTTTTCCAGGTGGTTTCTAGGCCCCTATGGACTGTCCATGCAAAATTTCACGTCGATTGAACAAAATTTTTGACGACCACGACTACGCAGCCGATGGTCATAAATTCCGAAGGCTATAAATCAGCAAAAAAATATTTTTATACTTGAGGACAATAACTTTATGTATTATAGGCTTGTTCTACGAAAAATTTGTAGGTGTTTACGCCCATAAGACATGTCGATTGGAAACTGTTTGCTTCGATTTTGACTACTCAGAAGATGAACACGAAATTCTGATTTAACCAGATTATTGGCCTGGTTTTTTCTTCATTCTTGTAGTAGGAAGCTGAAATTTTTCCAGGTGGTTTCTAGGCCCCTATGGACTGTCCATGCAAAATTTCACGTCGATTGAACAAAATTTTTGACGACCACGACTACGCAGCCGATGGTCATAAATTCCGAAGGCTATAAATCAGCAAAAAAATATTTTTATACTTGAGGACAATAACTTTATGTATTATAGGCTTGTTCTACGAAAAATTTGTAGGTGTTTACGCCCATAAGACATGTCGATTGGAAACTGTTTGCTTCGATTTTGACTACTCAGAAGATGAACACGAAATTCTGATTTAACCAGATTATTGGCCTGGTTTTTTCTTCATTCTTGTAGTAGGAAGCTGAAATTTTTCCAGGTGGTTTCTAGGCCCCTATGGACTGTCCATGCAAAATTTCACGTCGATTGAACAAAATTTTTGACGACCACGACTACGCAGCCGATGGTCATAAATTCCGAAGGCTATAAATCAGCAAAAAAATATTTTTATACTTGAGGACAATAACTTTATGTATTATAGGCTTGTTCTACGAAAAATTTGTAGGTGTTTACGCCCATAAGACATGTCGATTGGAAACTGTTTGCTTCGATTTTGACTACTCAGAAGATGAACACGAAATTCTGATTTAACCAGATTATTGGCCTGGTTTTTTCTTCATTCTTGTAGTAGGAAGCTGAAATTTTTCCAGGTGGTTTCTAGGCCCCTATGGACTGTCCATGCAAAATTTCACGTCGATTGAACAAAATTTTTGACGACCACGACTACGCAGCCGATGGTCATAAATTCCGAAGGCTATAAATCAGCAAAAAAATATTTTTATACTTGAGGACAATAACTTTATGTATTATAGGCTTGTTCTACGAAAAATTTGTAGGTGTTTACGCCCATAAGACATGTCGATTGGAAACTGTTTGCTTCGATTTTGACTACTCAGAAGATGAACACGAAATTCTGATTTAACCAGATTATTGGCCTGGTTTTTTCTTCATTCTTGTAGTAGGAAGCTGAAATTTTTCCAGGTGGTTTCTAGGCCCCTATGGACTGTCCATGCAAAATTTCACGTCGATTGAACAAAATTTTTGACGACCACGACTACGCAGCCGATGGTCATAAATTCCGAAGGCTATAAATCAGCAAAAAAATATTTTTATACTTGAGGACAATAACTTTATGTATTATAGGCTTGTTCTACGAAAAATTTGTAGGTGTTTACGCCCATAAGACATGTCGATTGGAAACTGTTTGCTTCGATTTTGACTACTCAGAAGATGAACACGAAATTCTGATTTAACCAGATTATTGGCCTGGTTTTTTCTTCATTCTTGTAGTAGGAAGCTGAAATTTTTCCAGGTGGTTTCTAGGCCCCTATGGACTGTCCATGCAAAATTTCACGTCGATTGAACAAAATTTTTGACGACCACGACTACGCAGCCGATGGTCATAAATTCCGAAGGCTATAAATCAGCAAAAAAATATTTTTATACTTGAGGACAATAACTTTATGTATTATAGGCTTGTTCTACGAAAAATTTGTAGGTGTTTACGCCCATAAGACATGTCGATTGGAAACTGTTTGCTTCGATTTTGACTACTCAGAAGATGAACACGAAATTCTGATTTAACCAGATTATTGGCCTGGTTTTTTCTTCATTCTTGTAGTAGGAAGCTGAAATTTTTCCAGGTGGTTTCTAGGCCCCTATGGACTGTCCATGCAAAATTTCACGTCGATTGAACAAAATTTTTGACGACCACGACTACGCAGCCGATGGTCATAAATTCCGAAGGCTATAAATCAGCAAAAAAATATTTTTATACTTGAGGACAATAACTTTATGTATTATAGGCTTGTTCTACGAAAAATTTGTAGGTGTTTACGCCCATAAGACATGTCGATTGGAAACTGTTTGCTTCGATTTTGACTACTCAGAAGATGAACACGAAATTCTGATTTAACCAGATTATTGGCCTGGTTTTTTCTTCATTCTTGTAGTAGGAAGCTGAAATTTTTCCAGGTGGTTTCTAGGCCCCTATGGACTGTCCATGCAAAATTTCACGTCGATTGAACAAAATTTTTGACGACCACGACTACGCAGCCGATGGTCATAAATTCCGAAGGCTATAAATCAGCAAAAAAATATTTTTATACTTGAGGACAATAACTTTATGTATTATAGGCTTGTTCTACGAAAAATTTGTAGGTGTTTACGCCCATAAGACATGTCGATTGGAAACTGTTTGCTTCGATTTTGACTACTCAGAAGATGAACACGAAATTCTGATTTAACCAGATTATTGGCCTGGTTTTTTCTTCATTCTTGTAGTAGGAAGCTGAAATTTTTCCAGGTGGTTTCTAGGCCCCTATGGACTGTCCATGCAAAATTTCACGTCGATTGAACAAAATTTTTGACGACCACGACTACGCAGCCGATGGTCATAAATTCCGAAGGCTATAAATCAGCAAAAAAATATTTTTATACTTGAGGACAATAACTTTATGTATTATAGGCTTGTTCTACGAAAAATTTGTAGGTGTTTACGCCCATAAGACATGTCGATTGGAAACTGTTTGCTTCGATTTTGACTACTCAGAAGATGAACACGAAATTCTGATTTAACCAGATTATTGGCCTGGTTTTTTCTTCATTCTTGTAGTAGGAAGCTGAAATTTTTCCAGGTGGTTTCTAGGCCCCTATGGACTGTCCATGCAAAATTTCACGTCGATTGAACAAAATTTTTGACGACCACGACTACGCAGCCGATGGTCATAAATTCCGAAGGCTATAAATCAGCAAAAAAATATTTTTATACTTGAGGACAATAACTTTATGTATTATAGGCTTGTTCTACGAAAAATTTGTAGGTGTTTACGCCCATAAGACATGTCGATTGGAAACTGTTTGCTTCGATTTTGACTACTCAGAAGATGAACACGAAATTCTGATTTAACCAGATTATTGGCCTGGTTTTTTCTTCATTCTTGTAGTAGGAAGCTGAAATTTTTCCAGGTGGTTTCTAGGCCCCTATGGACTGTCCATGCAAAATTTCACGTCGATTGAACAAAATTTTTGACGACCACGACTACGCAGCCGATGGTCATAAATTCCGAAGGCTATAAATCAGCAAAAAAATATTTTTATACTTGAGGACAATAACTTTATGTATTATAGGCTTGTTCTACGAAAAATTTGTAGGTGTTTACGCCCATAAGACATGTCGATTGGAAACTGTTTGCTTCGATTTTGACTACTCAGAAGATGAACACGAAATTCTGATTTAACCAGATTATTGGCCTGGTTTTTTCTTCATTCTTGTAGTAGGAAGCTGAAATTTTTCCAGGTGGTTTCTAGGCCCCTATGGACTGTCCATGCAAAATTTCACGTCGATTGAACAAAATTTTTGACGACCACGACTACGCAGCCGATGGTCATAAATTCCGAAGGCTATAAATCAGCAAAAAAATATTTTTATACTTGAGGACAATAACTTTATGTATTATAGGCTTGTTCTACGAAAAATTTGTAGGTGTTTACGCCCATAAGACATGTCGATTGGAAACTGTTTGCTTCGATTTTGACTACTCAGAAGATGAACACGAAATTCTGATTTAACCAGATTATTGGCCTGGTTTTTTCTTCATTCTTGTAGTAGGAAGCTGAAATTTTTCCAGGTGGTTTCTAGGCCCCTATGGACTGTCCATGCAAAATTTCACGTCGATTGAACAAAATTTTTGACGACCACGACTACGCAGCCGATGGTCATAAATTCCGAAGGCTATAAATCAGCAAAAAAATATTTTTATACTTGAGGACAATAACTTTATGTATTATAGGCTTGTTCTACGAAAAATTTGTAGGTGTTTACGCCCATAAGACATGTCGATTGGAAACTGTTTGCTTCGATTTTGACTACTCAGAAGATGAACACGAAATTCTGATTTAACCAGATTATTGGCCTGGTTTTTTCTTCATTCTTGTAGTAGGAAGCTGAAATTTTTCCAGGTGGTTTCTAGGCCCCTATGGACTGTCCATGCAAAATTTCACGTCGATTGAACAAAATTTTTGACGACCACGACTACGCAGCCGATGGTCATAAATTCCGAAGGCTATAAATCAGCAAAAAAATATTTTTATACTTGAGGACAATAACTTTATGTATTATAGGCTTGTTCTACGAAAAATTTGTAGGTGTTTACGCCCATAAGACATGTCGATTGGAAACTGTTTGCTTCGATTTTGACTACTCAGAAGATGAACACGAAATTCTGATTTAACCAGATTATTGGCCTGGTTTTTTCTTCATTCTTGTAGTAGGAAGCTGAAATTTTTCCAGGTGGTTTCTAGGCCCCTATGGACTGTCCATGCAAAATTTCACGTCGATTGAACAAAATTTTTGACGACCACGACTACGCAGCCGATGGTCATAAATTCCGAAGGCTATAAATCAGCAAAAAAATATTTTTATACTTGAGGACAATAACTTTATGTATTATAGGCTTGTTCTACGAAAAATTTGTAGGTGTTTACGCCCATAAGACATGTCGATTGGAAACTGTTTGCTTCGATTTTGACTACTCAGAAGATGAACACGAAATTCTGATTTAACCAGATTATTGGCCTGGTTTTTTCTTCATTCTTGTAGTAGGAAGCTGAAATTTTTCCAGGTGGTTTCTAGGCCCCTATGGACTGTCCATGCAAAATTTCACGTCGATTGAACAAAATTTTTGACGACCACGACTACGCAGCCGATGGTCATAAATTCCGAAGGCTATAAATCAGCAAAAAAATATTTTTATACTTGAGGACAATAACTTTATGTATTATAGGCTTGTTCTACGAAAAATTTGTAGGTGTTTACGCCCATAAGACATGTCGATTGGAAACTGTTTGCTTCGATTTTGACTACTCAGAAGATGAACACGAAATTCTGATTTAACCAGATTATTGGCCTGGTTTTTTCTTCATTCTTGTAGTAGGAAGCTGAAATTTTTCCAGGTGGTTTCTAGGCCCCTATGGACTGTCCATGCAAAATTTCACGTCGATTGAACAAAATTTTTGACGACCACGACTACGCAGCCGATGGTCATAAATTCCGAAGGCTATAAATCAGCAAAAAAATATTTTTATACTTGAGGACAATAACTTTATGTATTATAGGCTTGTTCTACGAAAAATTTGTAGGTGTTTACGCCCATAAGACATGTCGATTGGAAACTGTTTGCTTCGATTTTGACTACTCAGAAGATGAACACGAAATTCTGATTTAACCAGATTATTGGCCTGGTTTTTTCTTCATTCTTGTAGTAGGAAGCTGAAATTTTTCCAGGTGGTTTCTAGGCCCCTATGGACTGTCCATGCAAAATTTCACGTCGATTGAACAAAATTTTTGACGACCACGACTACGCAGCCGATGGTCATAAATTCCGAAGGCTATAAATCAGCAAAAAAATATTTTTATACTTGAGGACAATAACTTTATGTATTATAGGCTTGTTCTACGAAAAATTTGTAGGTGTTTACGCCCATAAGACATGTCGATTGGAAACTGTTTGCTTCGATTTTGACTACTCAGAAGATGAACACGAAATTCTGATTTAACCAGATTATTGGCCTGGTTTTTTCTTCATTCTTGTAGTAGGAAGCTGAAATTTTTCCAGGTGGTTTCTAGGCCCCTATGGACTGTCCATGCAAAATTTCACGTCGATTGAACAAAATTTTTGACGACCACGACTACGCAGCCGATGGTCATAAATTCCGAAGGCTATAAATCAGCAAAAAAATATTTTTATACTTGAGGACAATAACTTTATGTATTATAGGCTTGTTCTACGAAAAATTTGTAGGTGTTTACGCCCATAAGACATGTCGATTGGAAACTGTTTGCTTCGATTTTGACTACTCAGAAGATGAACACGAAATTCTGATTTAACCAGATTATTGGCCTGGTTTTTTCTTCATTCTTGTAGTAGGAAGCTGAAATTTTTCCAGGTGGTTTCTAGGCCCCTATGGACTGTCCATGCAAAATTTCACGTCGATTGAACAAAATTTTTGACGACCACGACTACGCAGCCGATGGTCATAAATTCCGAAGGCTATAAATCAGCAAAAAAATATTTTTATACTTGAGGACAATAACTTTATGTATTATAGGCTTGTTCTACGAAAAATTTGTAGGTGTTTACGCCCATAAGACATGTCGATTGGAAACTGTTTGCTTCGATTTTGACTACTCAGAAGATGAACACGAAATTCTGATTTAACCAGATTATTGGCCTGGTTTTTTCTTCATTCTTGTAGTAGGAAGCTGAAATTTTTCCAGGTGGTTTCTAGGCCCCTATGGACTGTCCATGCAAAATTTCACGTCGATTGAACAAAATTTTTGACGACCACGACTACGCAGCCGATGGTCATAAATTCCGAAGGCTATAAATCAGCAAAAAAATATTTTTATACTTGAGGACAATAACTTTATGTATTATAGGCTTGTTCTACGAAAAATTTGTAGGTGTTTACGCCCATAAGACATGTCGATTGGAAACTGTTTGCTTCGATTTTGACTACTCAGAAGATGAACACGAAATTCTGATTTAACCAGATTATTGGCCTGGTTTTTTCTTCATTCTTGTAGTAGGAAGCTGAAATTTTTCCAGGTGGTTTCTAGGCCCCTATGGACTGTCCATGCAAAATTTCACGTCGATTGAACAAAATTTTTGACGACCACGACTACGCAGCCGATGGTCATAAATTCCGAAGGCTATAAATCAGCAAAAAAATATTTTTATACTTGAGGACAATAACTTTATGTATTATAGGCTTGTTCTACGAAAAATTTGTAGGTGTTTACGCCCATAAGACATGTCGATTGGAAACTGTTTGCTTCGATTTTGACTACTCAGAAGATGAACACGAAATTCTGATTTAACCAGATTATTGGCCTGGTTTTTTCTTCATTCTTGTAGTAGGAAGCTGAAATTTTTCCAGGTGGTTTCTAGGCCCCTATGGACTGTCCATGCAAAATTTCACGTCGATTGAACAAAATTTTTGACGACCACGACTACGCAGCCGATGGTCATAAATTCCGAAGGCTATAAATCAGCAAAAAAATATTTTTATACTTGAGGACAATAACTTTATGTATTATAGGCTTGTTCTACGAAAAATTTGTAGGTGTTTACGCCCATAAGACATGTCGATTGGAAACTGTTTGCTTCGATTTTGACTACTCAGAAGATGAACACGAAATTCTGATTTAACCAGATTATTGGCCTGGTTTTTTCTTCATTCTTGTAGTAGGAAGCTGAAATTTTTCCAGGTGGTTTCTAGGCCCCTATGGACTGTCCATGCAAAATTTCACGTCGATTGAACAAAATTTTTGACGACCACGACTACGCAGCCGATGGTCATAAATTCCGAAGGCTATAAATCAGCAAAAAAATATTTTTATACTTGAGGACAATAACTTTATGTATTATAGGCTTGTTCTACGAAAAATTTGTAGGTGTTTACGCCCATAAGACATGTCGATTGGAAACTGTTTGCTTCGATTTTGACTACTCAGAAGATGAACACGAAATTCTGATTTAACCAGATTATTGGCCTGGTTTTTTCTTCATTCTTGTAGTAGGAAGCTGAAATTTTTCCAGGTGGTTTCTAGGCCCCTATGGACTGTCCATGCAAAATTTCACGTCGATTGAACAAAATTTTTGACGACCACGACTACGCAGCCGATGGTCATAAATTCCGAAGGCTATAAATCAGCAAAAAAATATTTTTATACTTGAGGACAATAACTTTATGTATTATAGGCTTGTTCTACGAAAAATTTGTAGGTGTTTACGCCCATAAGACATGTCGATTGGAAACTGTTTGCTTCGATTTTGACTACTCAGAAGATGAACACGAAATTCTGATTTAACCAGATTATTGGCCTGGTTTTTTCTTCATTCTTGTAGTAGGAAGCTGAAATTTTTCCAGGTGGTTTCTAGGCCCCTATGGACTGTCCATGCAAAATTTCACGTCGATTGAACAAAATTTTTGACGACCACGACTACGCAGCCGATGGTCATAAATTCCGAAGGCTATAAATCAGCAAAAAAATATTTTTATACTTGAGGACAATAACTTTATGTATTATAGGCTTGTTCTACGAAAAATTTGTAGGTGTTTACGCCCATAAGACATGTCGATTGGAAACTGTTTGCTTCGATTTTGACTACTCAGAAGATGAACACGAAATTCTGATTTAACCAGATTATTGGCCTGGTTTTTTCTTCATTCTTGTAGTAGGAAGCTGAAATTTTTCCAGGTGGTTTCTAGGCCCCTATGGACTGTCCATGCAAAATTTCACGTCGATTGAACAAAATTTTTGACGACCACGACTACGCAGCCGATGGTCATAAATTCCGAAGGGTATAAATCAGCAAAAAAATATTTTTATACTTGAGGACAATAACTTTATGTATTATAGGCTTGTTCTACGAAAAATTTGTAGGTGTTTACGCCCATAAGACATGTCGATTGGAAACTGTTTGCTTCGATTTTGACTACTCAGAAGATGAACACGAAATTCTGATTTAACCAGATTATTGGCCTGGTTTTTTCTTCATTCTTGTAGTAGGAAGCTGAAATTTTTCCAGGTGGTTTCTAGGCCCCTATGGACTGTCCATGCAAAATTTCACGTCGATTGAACAAAATTTTTGACGACCACGACTACGCAGCCGATGGTCATAAATTCCGAAGGGTATAAATCAGCAAAAAAATATTTTTATACTTGAGGACAATAACTTTATGTATTATAGGCTTGTTCTACGAAAAATTTGTAGGTGTTTACGCCCATAAGACATGTCGATTGGAAACTGTTTGCTTCGATTTTGACTACTCAGAAGATGAACACGAAATTCTGATTTAACCAGATTATTGGCCTGGTTTTTTCTTCATTCTTGTAGTAGGAAGCTGAAATTTTTCCAGGTGGTTTCTAGGCCCCTATGGACTGTCCATGCAAAATTTCACGTCGATTGAACAAAATTTTTGACGACCACGACTACGCAGCCGATGGTCATAAATTCCGAAGGGTATAAATCAGCAAAAAAATATTTTTATACTTGAGGACAATAACTTTATGTATTATAGGCTTGTTCTACGAAAAATTTGTAGGTGTTTACGCCCATAAGACATGTCGATTGGAAACTGTTTGCTTCGATTTTGACTACTCAGAAGATGAACACGAAATTCTGATTTAACCAGATTATTGGCCTGGTTTTTTCTTCATTCTTGTAGTAGGAAGCTGAAATTTTTCCAGGTGGTTTCTAGGCCCCTATGGACTGTCCATGCAAAATTTCACGTCGATTGAACAAAATTTTTGACGACCACGACTACGCAGCCGATGGTCATAAATTCCGAAGGGTATAAATCAGCAAAAAAATATTTTTATACTTGAGGACAATAACTTTATGTATTATAGGCTTGTTCTACGAAAAATTTGTAGGTGTTTACGCCCATAAGACATGTCGATTGGAAACTGTTTGCTTCGATTTTGACTACTCAGAAGATGAACACGAAATTCTGATTTAACCAGATTATTGGCCTGGTTTTTTCTTCATTCTTGTAGTAGGAAGCTGAAATTTTTCCAGGTGGTTTCTAGGCCCCTATGGACTGTCCATGCAAAATTTCACGTCGATTGAACAAAATTTTTGACGACCACGACTACGCAGCCGATGGTCATAAATTCCGAAGGGTATAAATCAGCAAAAAAATATTTTTATACTTGAGGACAATAACTTTATGTATTATAGGCTTGTTCTACGAAAAATTTGTAGGTGTTTACGCCCATAAGACATGTCGATTGGAAACTGTTTGCTTCGATTTTGACTACTCAGAAGATAAACACGAAATTCTGATTTAACCAGATTATTGGCCTGGTTTTTTCTTCATTCTTGTAGTAGGAAGCTGAAATTTTTCCAGGTGGTTTCTAGGCCCCTATGGACTGTCGATACAAAATTTCACGTCGATTGAACAAAATATTTGACGACCACGACTACGCAGCCGATGGTCATAAATTCCGAAGGGTATAAATCAGCAAAAAAATATTTTTATACTTGAGGACAATAACTTTATGTATTATAGGCTTGTTCTACGAAAAATTTGTAGGTGTTTACGCCCATAAGACATGTCGATTGGAAACTGTTTGCTTCGATTTTGACTACTCAGAAGATAAACACGAAATTCTGATTTAACCAGATTATTGGCCTGGTTTTTTCTTCATTCTTGTAGTAGGAAGCTGAAATTTTTCCAGGTGGTTTCTAGGCCCCTATGGACTGTCGATGCAAAATTTCACGTCGATTGAACAAAATATTTGACGACCACGACTACGCAGCCGATGGTCATAAATTCCGAAGGGTATAAATCAGCAAAAAAATATTTTTATACTTGAGGACAATAACTTTATGTATTATAGGCTTGTTCTACGAAAAATTTGTAGGTGTTTACGCCCATAAGACATGTCGATTGGAAACTGTTTGCTTCTATTTTGACTACTCAGAAGATGAACACGAAATTCTGATTTAACCAGATTATTGGCCTGGTTTTTTCTTCATTCTTGTAGTAGGAAGCTGAAATTGTTCCAGGTGGTTTCTAGGCCCCTATGGACTGTCCATGCAAAATTTCGCGTCGATTGAACAAAATTTTTGACGACCACGACTACGCAGAAGATGGTCATAAATTCCGAAGGCTATAAATCAGCAAAAAAATATTTTTATACTTGAGGACAATAACTTTATGTATTATAGGCTTGTTCTACGAAAAATTTGTAGGTGTTTACGCCCATAAGACATGTCGATTGGAAACTGTTTGCTTCGATTTTGACTACTCAGAAGATAAACACGAAATTCTGATTTAACCAGATTATTGGCCTGGTTTTTTCTTCATTCTTGTAGTAGGAAGCTGAAATTTTTCCAGGTGGTTTCTAGGCCCCTATGGACTGTCCATGCAAAATTTCGCGTCGATTGAACAAAATTTTTGACGACCACGACTACGCAGAAGATGGTCATAAATTCCGAAGGCTATAAATCAGCAAAAAAATATTTTTATACTTGAGGACAATAACTTTATGTATTATAGGCTTGTTCTACGAAAAATTTGTAGGTGTTTACGCCCATAAGACATGTCGATTGGAAACTGTTTGCTTCGATTTTGACTACTCAGAAGATAAACACGAAATTCTGATTTAACCAGATTATTGGCCTGGTTTTTTCTTCATTCTTGTAGTAGGAAGCTGAAATTTTTCCAGGTGGTTTCTAGGCCCCTATGGACTGTCCATGCAAAATTTCGCGTCGATTGAACAAAATTTTTGACGACCACGACTACGCAGAAGATGGTCATAAATTCCGAAGGCTATAAATCAGCAAAAAAATATTTTTATACTTGAGGACAATAACTTTATGTATTATAGGCTTGTTCTACGAAAAATTTGTAGGTGTTTACGCCCATAAGACATGTCGATTGGAAACTGTTTGCTTCGATTTTGACTACTCAGAAGATGAACACGAAATTCTGATTAAACCAGATTATTGGCCTGGTTTTTTCTTCATTCTTGTAGTAGGAAGCTGAAATTTTTCCAGGTGGTTTCTAGGCCCCTATGGACTGTCCATGCAAAATTTCACGTCGATTGAACAAAATTTTTGACGACCACGACTACGCAGTCGATGGTCATAAATTCCGAAGGGTATAAATCAGCAAAAAAATATTTTTATACTTGAGGACAATAACTTTATGTATTATAGGCTTGTTCTACGAAAAATTTGTAGGTGTTTACGCCCATAAGACATGTCGATTGGAAACTGTTTGCTTCGATTTTGACTACTCAGAAGATGAACACGAAATTCTGATTAAACCAGATTCTTGGCCTGGTTTTTTCTTCATTCTTGTAGTAGGAAGCTGAAATTTTTCCAGGTGGTTTCTAGGCCCCTATGGACTGTCCATGCAAAATTTCACGTCGATTGAACAAAATTTTTGACGACCACGACTACGCAGCCGATGGTCATAAATTCCGAAGGGTATAAATCAGCAAAAAAATATTTTTATACTTGAGGACAATAACTTTATGTATTATAGGCTTGTTCTACGAAAAATTTGTAGGTGTTTACGCCCATAAGACATGTCGATTGGAAACTGTTTGCTTCGATTTTGACTACTCAGAAGATGAACACGAAATTCTGATTTAACCAGATTATTGGCCTGGTTTTTTCTTCATTCTTGTAGTAGGAAGCTGAAATTTTTCCAGGTGGTTTCTAGGCCCCTATGGACTGTCCATGCAAAAGTTCCTTTCGAGTGTCAACCATCCACACGAATCTCCCACGAGTAAACATATTTATTCATGCGCTTATTATTTATTTATTTATTATTTAGAACCATTCGCAAACAGAAAACCCAGATCACCAAGCTGGATTTCAAATATCTTCTTATTAACAGTGTTCACAATTGTAAATCCACCGGTTCAATATCACTTTCTTTGATAAATTTTTACTTTGCTTCTTTTCATTTATTTTTTAAGCGGGACGAAATTTGCAACACTCTTGTTTGGTCATGTCTCTCTTATCTGCCTATTTTTAAGGATTACGCTTCTCTCACAATTCCAAAAATATCCACGTTCGCTATGTTCACAATTCCGCCGGTAGGCTGAGACCCTTTTGATCTCGGCAAAAAGGAGGAAACGTTCATCCTTCGACAAGGATACACGGGGAGTCTATGGACCTCCGTTTTCCCCCGAGGGAACTCGGATGCCTTCCTGGTGTGGCTCCTGTTCGGGAGTTGGCTTTGATCTCGGGATAGAGAAAGAAAGAGGTGTAGAGAGGGAGAGAAAGAGAGAGGGTGAGAAAGAGAAAGAGAAAGAGAAAGAGAGCGAGAGCGGGAGAGATAGAAAAAGAAATCTTTTATATATGATGCATTCAACTTGATTTTTGTTCCTTATAAAGGCTTGAAGATATTGTAAATGCTTGTAGATACCAAGCAAACAATACGATTTAAGAGAGTCAACAATATATTGGCTCCATCTTCTCAACATTTGTGTGTTCATGACAAAAATATAATAATATATAATTAGAAGCTTTTGGCATATGAAATAAAACGTTGTTCATTATTAAAAAAAGCTCATATATCAACTTTGAAATGCTAACAACTCTGCGGCAGTAATAAGACAAGATGAAGACCCGGTGGTTATGCGTTGGGAAGGAACCAATTATTGAGAACATCAGATCGCAGACCGCTCGAATTGGACTAGTTTTTGAAATGTGTAAATGAAATTTAGAAGCTCATATGTTTTTTTATGAAAGTGATTATTTGATGGCTATAAGAAGCGTTTTCATCCCTCATTTGGATGAACTTTGGATTCGAATGGAATCCTCTTTGTGCGAAGCAATTCAGTTCCTTGAGTTTTATTTGGCATTCTTTCTCGCAATCATCCAATTTGTGCTCACCGGTGGTTGTTATTAATAAGATAAGCTGCCTATGACGGAGTTGCTTTTCATCTTTTGAATCATCGTCGGCCGTTTTGAAAGCATAAAAACCTCTCGAAGAACAACAAACTGGGAATGCGATTTTTTTTTGCAAATTTCATGCTATCAATAAATAAACAAAATCAAATAGCATATTGGCAAATTGCAGTAAATAAAAAACTAGTCATTGAAATAGGTTATTTTAACGTGTGAAACTTTTTTCTTGCATTTTCTCTTTATGGGCATCTTTTCAGTTCTTTATTTATTTTAAGATTTCATTCTCTCTTAACTATCAGCTATCACTTCCAATTTTTGTTCTCCGGTGGTTTGATTTGAGAGAAAAGCTAGATATATAGATTTGGTCTGTCTCCTTGGTTGGTGACTTTGTAGATGCGGAGATACAAATTTAAAGTATGGAATTGTTGCAGTTCTTTCTTACATATCGGTAAGTAAACGCCAGCAAATAGCAAAAGAATAGATTTTAATAGATAAAATCTTACTAATAATAAACTAATAATATGTAACAGTTTTCTTCTGGAATCTTCCATACTCCTCCCTTGAGCTATCCAAATTGTAAAAACCACAAAGAACGTTCCGACTTTCCTACCACTACAAACGTGGTTACTTTTGCACCTGAGGCGGACTTCTACCCATGCTTTTGAACATGCTGGAAGGTTCTAGAAGGGCCCGAGTTTGGCCCCGGAAAGTGGAATTTTTCAGAATATTCCGGAAAGGGCCCAAGTCTGCCCCCGATTCTGGGAACATTCCAGAAGGTTCCAGAAGGGTCCAAGTTCTGCTCCGGGACATTCAATTTTCCCGAAGAATCCGGAAGGGGACAACTTCTGCCCCCGATACTGGGGAAGTTCCAGAAAGTTCCAGAAGGGGCCAAGTTTTGCCCCGGAACGTGAAATTTTTCCAGAACATTCCGGAAGGGGCCAACGTCTGCCCCCGGTCCTTGGAACATTCCAGAAGGTTCCAGAAGGGGCCGAGTTTTGCCCCGGGACATTCCAGAACATTCCGGAAGGGGACAACTTCTACCCCCGATACTGGGGACGTTCAAGAAATTTCCAGAAGGGGCCAAGTTCTGCCCCGGGACATGGAATTTTCTAGAACATTCCGGAAGGGGTCAACGCCTGCTCCCAGTTCTTGGAACATTCCAGAAGGTTCCAGAAGGGGCCAAGCTCTGCCCCGGGACTTGGAATTTTTCCAGTACATTCCGGAAGGGGCCAACGACTGCCCCCGATCCTTGGAACGTTCCATAAGGTTAAAAAGGGCCGAGTTCGGCCCCTGGACATGGAATTTTCCAGAACATTCCGGAAGGGGTCAACACCGGCCCCCGGTCATTGGAACATTCCAGAAGGTTCTGAGAATTATCTAAATCATGCGGAAGGATCTCAGAGCAACATTTGGAAATGAGCAACGTCTGCAGCATATTCCGTTCCTCCTGGAACTTTTCAGAATGGTGCCTGGAATTTTCCTGATGCTTCCGAAAGTATCCTACTTCTCCCTTCGAAAATCTGGAATACCGGACTTCTTCCGGAAAAAGGATCTTTCTATACCTTTTAGGAAAGTCATTCCATCTTAAACCGATATTTGGAAAAGTACTGAATATAGCGAAAAGTGGTGAGTTTTGCTCCGGCCCCAGTATCTTTTCATAGCCGACTCTTTCACAATTGGATTCTGTGTTGCTACTACCTGCATAATGCATATATCTTCTCTTACTAGCAAACATATATTTTGTGCGCTCAGGTATGGAAAGAAAAGTTAGATAGCGAGGCCGCGAAGCGGCCGAGCAACCAGCCGGTGAAGCGCGCGCGAACCGGCTGGTAAATTTATAATATTGCAAACCTTTTAATTCCGGGAAAGTGGAGTGCAGAGAAAAGAGGGATTTCAAAGCTGCAGCCCAGCGGATTCTTCTTCGTTTATTATGGATTTATTTCTCCGTCTCTCTCTCAATCTCGCCATCCTTCCGAAACCGTCATTTCAAAGGGAACAGAGGGAACTTGCGACAACCGTGGATTTGGACACATTCTTTTCAGACGGTTTAACAACAAGAGTTACAAAAAGATTGAGATAGCGAGAAACGGTCGGCAATCCTAACATTTAAATTCCATCTTTATTAGCCGCATGGCCGTATGGCTAAGGCGTTCGATTTGAAATTCAAAGATCCAGGATGGATACTCCTCTCTAGCTTCCCAAGTTGAATCCAATTGATTCCACACGTAGGGTTGCTGTATAGAGCACATTTTCCCAGCCATTCTTTCTCGTACTTTGCTCATTCATTTATTTAGATTTCGTTCCTTATATTTTATTTAGTCAAAAAAAATTTGGATTGGCCACGTTCTGATCAAAATCAGTTTAAAAGTTCCAATAATAAGACCGCACATATTTGTAAATCCACTTGTTCATTATCAAGTTTCGCTTTCTTCGATAAATTTTTACTTTCCTCCTTTCATTTTATTAAGCTGAAAATATTTGGCAGCAATCGTGTTTAACTCGCCCCTCGTCTGCATATTTTTAAAGATTGCGCTCCCCTCACACTTCCAAAAACATACATCCACGTTCGCTATGTTCATAGTTCCCTTCTCTCTCTCTCTTTGTCTCTCTATTTCTCTCCTTCTCTCTCTCTCTTTCTCTCTCTCTCTCTCCCTCGACTCGACTCTTCTGCCACTCGACCGTTCCTTCCTCGGCTGGCGTTAGTCCCGCCCCTAATTCAGGGGGCGGGGGCACTCCTTAACAATGACAGATGATAGCGAGTTGGTTGAAACAATCTAGCGGTTATTTGACGGTGATTATAAGTGTTTTTTCATGCCTAATTTGAATGGACTTTGGATTTGAATGGATTTATCTTTCAGCAAACCATTATTGTTCTTTGAATTTTATTTGGCATTCTTTCCTGCAATCATCAAATTTGTGTTCACCGGTGGTTTTTATTAGTAACAAAATCAGGATATAAAGACTTGCACTTCATCTTTTGCTCTCTCTCATGTCGTGGTTTTTGAAAGTATAAAATCAGGTGATGCGAAATTTTCTGCAATAGTTGTTTACACTTGCACCTGTAAATAAGATAACTCAAATGGCAGTAGATTACAATAAGTAAATTAAATTAAGAAAACAATTAGAACCCTATTACTAACCGGGAATAATTACTGGAAAATGAAGCAACGACTTCCGTGGCCATGGCCATGGCCCAATGCAGTGTGCTAACAAATAAGAATATTAAATTAAAATTAATATCTCATAAATAGAAGAAAAAAAATTTATAGTATCTACTCTAAATTTTGAATTCCTTGTTTTAAGTGGACGCTTCCTAGACATTTCATAACGGTCAGATACCTCGTCACAATAAAACTCATTCTCTCTCTCCCTTATTTTCTCTCTTTCCCGAAAATGAGCGAGAAGAGCTTTTTCTAGTTTAGACGAGAGATAAATCAATGGTTGCGATATTGAGATGGAGGTGAGGGATTGAGAGATTCAGAGACAACCAAGAAACGCTTCTGACTCCTTAAAAATGATCAGACAATGAGGGGGGGGGGGGGATTCAGCGAAGAAATTGTCTAACTTCATAGCTCATAGTATTTTTCTAGTACAGCAATCTGTCTGATGTAAAGTTGAGTGAATAATTTAAATACAATTAAATTCATCGGCGAGAATCTTTATTTGTATAAAATAAACTATAATAACTGGAGGAACCGGTGGATATGCGTCGGTGAGGGAGGATATCATGGATGTCGAATGTTGCATAAACGCGATTGCTGCATCCAGTATTTACAACAATGATATCTGAATCTATTACACTGTTCTAAACAAAGCAGTCAATGCGATTTTTTACATTGTTTAAAGATAAAACGTTTAATTTCAGGAAATTACGACACGTTAATTTTCTCTTGGAGTACTTCTGCGCCCAGTGCGATTAATGTTGTTCAACTTAGATTCGCCGAGCAATTTGCACACTAACGATGAATTTTTGCTCTCGTGCAGTGTTAGAGACAAATTTTACTTGTGCGAAATTCTTGCTAATTGTTGAGAGTCAACAATTAGCAATTTGTTGAGTTTCTCTTCTTTTCATCTGATTAAAAAAAAACTTTATTCGCGCTTATCGGGCAAATGTGTTTTTGATGGAATACACGGGGATCTATCACATGGAAGTGGGCGATCGATGGGCACCGGCGGGTTCGTCGAAGTGGCCGACGAAGATTAGGCAGTTCTTATCCCGGCCAGCCAAGCGGTTTCTGTGGGAGCAGCGTCGATTGATTGAATTGAGGACGATCGAGCGCGGGTCGGGGCGGGGGGCGAACTTGTCATTTTTGACAAGGGAGCGAATGAAGAGCGGCGCCACTTGCCACTGGGCCACCCCGCCTATCTGATTTTTGCCAGGCAGTAATGTCTCTTAATGAACCTATTGGGAATCCCGATTTTAGAAGAGTATTCTTTTGTCGATATATCGATCTCCCGAATTTTGCCTCTATTCTTGAATTCGCTGAGAGATCATAAAATGGGGATTTTGTTTTTTATTCTCTTTTTGACTTATGGATTTATTTGTCCTGCCAGTTGATAGTGATTATTTGATGGCAATACGAAGTGTTTTCATCACTCATTTGAATGGATTGCCGACGTATTTATTTCTCTGTTTCTGATATTACTGTTTAAACTGTTTAATAAAGAAGAAAATAGACTGAAAAATTGGGTGCTTTTATGTTCTCTCGCTGTTTCAAACGATTCATTTTTCAATGAGATTTCTTCTTTGATCTCTTGAAGGGAAACTTGGTGCTTCTGATTTCTTTATTTATCCAAATATTTATGCACCTGCGACATCCATCTGTTAACACCAACAGATTCAGTCCTGAAGTTCTACCTAATAAGAATGCGCATATTAGTAAATCCACCGGGTTGTGATCAACGTTAGAGCACGTATATATGTACGTTGATATAATTCTAACAGTCTTCGTTTTCTTTACTAATTGTATGATCACGCATATTTCTAAATCCAGCGGTTCATTGTCAAGTTTCGCTTCCTTTAATAATCATAAGTTTGTTCCTTTTTTTTATTTTTTAGCGGCATGAATTTCACTGCTATCGTTTTTGCTTTTGTCTCTCATTTGGTAGAGTTGGAATGATAGAGGAAAAACAATTAGACAACACAAGCAAAACATTCTATGGATGACATTCTCGTTGTGAGCTACATATGTGTGTTTTCTCCAGTGCAGCTTGGTGCTTTCGAATCTCAACAATTCGCATTAATCTCCCACTAGTAGACATATTTATTTGTGGGCTTAATCATTTTTTTATTTAATAGCTTTAATCATTCTAAGGCTGGTTATTAGAATCGATTTCAAAGATCTCATTAATAAGACGGACCAATATTGTAATCCACCGGTTCAATATCAAGTCTGGCTTTCTTCGATAAATTTTAACTTTGTTCCTTTTTTAATTTTTTGAGCGGAATGTATTTCGCAGTAATCTTGTTTAATCTAGCCTCTCGTTTCAATTTTTAAAGATTGCACTCCGCCTCACACTTCCAAATAAATCCTCGTTCGCAATATTCACAGTATCTTCGAATAGCGGTGTTCTGGTGATGCTCTTTCGGTCTCGGCAAGAAGGAGGAAACTTTCAAAATTTCGACAAGGATTAGAAATGCCACACGTGGAGTCTAGGGACTCGGCTAGCTTCCTGGTTTGGCTAATGTTCGGGAGTGGCGTTGAACTCTGAACTCCCAGATACGGAGAGTGAAAGACAGAGAGAGATTGAGAGGGACAGAGAGACAAAGAGATAAAGAGGCAGAGAGCAAGAGAGAGGAAAAAGAGTGCGATTTGCCTTAGTACCTAGTTGAAAATTTTTGAAATGTTTAATAAATGAAGAAATAGATAGTGAGAGAGACAGAGAGTGAGAGAGAGAGAGAAGTAGTGAGATAGTTATGTAGTGAGAGAGATGGGGTAGCGAGAGAGAGAGAGAGAGGGGGAGAGAAGAGAGAGAGAGCGAGCAGAGAAATTGGGAAGAAAGATTATTTTTGTATTGCTTCTTAGAAAATATTCAATCACATTTTCTACGAACCGGTGCTTCCGATCCGCATTCCCACGATAAAGAACGAACAATCGGATTTTGCATTGCTCGGTCGGCTGCCTGCGTCCTTTTTGAATTACGTTAAAAAGATTGACATGAGAGATTCTAATTTAGAGTTTTATTCTGTTTTTTTTTTACTCCAAGTACCGGGCCAGGAAAGTGATGACAATTATGTACAAATGTAGCTGGTGTTAACAGTGTGAAGGCGAGACTTCATAGCTCGTGGTAGAACGAGAGGCCCAGTGTACTATTCGATGATCACAACAACTAAAATGCAGCAGTTGACACATGAAATAAAATGTTGCTCACTACGGGAAGCATGATTAAAGAAATAAATAAAAAGCTGGGTGTATTATTATAAAATAAGAACAGGCACTTGCTCGATTCTTTATTGCTGTAAACTTTATTTAAGGTTTCATTGGAGAACGTGGGAACCCGGCTGTTTTGCGTTGGTGAGGAAGCATATTTTGGATTACTTCAGCGAGGGCTACTCTCTTCTTCCTTTTCTGGATATATGTTTGCAATGTCAGTTGATATTAATAGTTTTTTGGCTATTCCAAGTGTTTTCATAGCTCATTTAAATGGGTTGCGGACTTGTTTCTTTCTCTGTGTCTGATATTTTTCCCATTTTATCCTCTATCATCGCCTCAAGTCTGTGCATACAGCTTTCATAGGAGAACATATGCACTTGTTTGTTGTGCATTGGTGAGGAAGAATATCAAGGAGGACTTCTTCGGGCAAAGAGGTATTCGGAGCGAAAACGATCAAAGTTAGAACAGCTTGATATGAATCTGTCACACTGCCTTAAACGATGTTGTTTTTAATGGAATATTACTTTTTGTGTTCTGGTGCAGTGAAGCTTGCTGGGTTCGAAAGCCAAAAAATTCAAAGGAACCTCACACAAGTAACATTCTTTATTTTTGTACTTCAATACCTTTTTTATTTATTCCCTCCTATAAGTTTATTTATGTATTACGCATAACTCTTCAAAGAGAAAAAGCTACAACTATCAAATTCAATCTAAAATTCTTAGTAATAAAGCTGCCCATATTTGAAAACCAACCGGTTCTATATAAAACTCTTCAAATGCGTTCTTTTTTATTGCGTGAATCTTCCAAAAATCATGTTTGGTCTTATTAAGCTAATTTTTAGTAAGTTAAAAGCAAACTTAAAATTCGTATTCAAAGATAATCAAAAGGAAACGACCTCACCGTCTATAGCTCTCTTTCTCTCTCAGTCTGTATGTCTGTCTGTCTCTCTCTCTCTCTCTCTCTCTCTCTCTCTGTTCTCCAACTTTCAACGAACAAGTTCATGTGCATTATCATTTTCATTTAGAAAAAAATTCGGTACAAACTATTAAACGATTGCGCTCCCCCCGCAATTCCAAATATATCCACATTCACTATATGAACAATTCACCGCATATGATCTAAAATATGCTAGAGAAAAATAAAACCTAAAAGGTAAATGTGGCTTTGGCAGAATGTAGAAAATCATAAGTAATGAAGTGCTTGGCGTGAAAGTGAAGATGTGGGCTTATGATTGTGAAGAGGTGTAATGAAGAGAGCACGCCTGTCATAGCTGATATCTTACTGGAAAGTTGAGGATGAAAGCAGGTCTTCTTGTTAGAGTGGGGTATTTCTTTAAGATATATTTTTCAGTTCAGTTGACATCTGTTTTTCATGTTGTTTTAATAATGAGATATTAACAGATACTTACTTTTTGTTCTCGTGCCGTAAGGATTGCCGCCTTCGAGAGTCGTAATTCTCATGAATTTCGCAAGTGTAAAATTATGTACTTATTTCACATTTATTCTTTTGCTGATTACGCATAATAACTCAAAGGACATGTGTGTTATCGACGCATTGGATTGACTTCAGACTTCTCATTAATAAAGCGGCCCGTATGTGTAAATCCACCGGTTCATAATCAAGTTTCGCTTTCTGCAAGAAATTAACTGGATTCCATTAAAATAAGTTCTTGCTGTGTTCAACATTTTGAATAACTTGATATGAATCTGTCACAGTGCCATAAACGATGTACTTTTTAATGATCGAGTTATCATGAGAGGTTTCAAATCCTGTTGAGTGCATAATATAAATTTTTAGTATTTGTAAATTTAAAAAAAATATTTAAAAATCCCCTCCCTTCTTTTACTCCTCATATTGAAATGACTTGCCACAAAACGGCGTTGTGAAAACTTTACGAAGAATATAAGAACGCTCTAAACAAGAGGGTGGAAGAGAGAGAGAGAGATAGAGAGAGAGAGAGAGGGGGGAGGGAGAGAGAGAGGGAGTGAAAGAGAGTAAGAGAGAGAGAGCGAGAGAGAGAGATAGCGATAGAAAGATAGTTAGAAGCAGAAAGAAAGATCTTGAGAAAGAGTGATGGAAAGATAGCGAAAGAAATAGAGAAACAGGAATAGCGAGCGATTGAAATTGAAAGAAAATACGGAGACAGTTTGATATCATGCAATGTTTGTATGGCAAACACCAGAATAATTGGTGATTTCCTTTTCTTCTTCTCGCCATCTCGATGATGGCATTTCCAGAACTGTAAATATGTTAATGAAAACCGTGACATATTCTAAACGATCTTCTTTTTTAGTGATAAATTTATATTTGTTTAGGCTAGATACCTTCGCGAGTCAACAGATGCGGCTGATGAGAAAGAAAGAGAGACGAATTTGCAGCTCAAATTGTCAGTGAAATGGGCTGTTATCATGGGCTTTCGTTTTTCCTTGCATTTTCTCTTTTGAGCATCCAATTCTTAATTCTCCGAGTTTTAAATGATATTCATACTCATAATCATCAAGTTTGTGTCTACTGGTGGTTTTATTTGTACAAAAGCCTGGATATAAAGACTTGCTTTTCATCTTTTGCTACACTCAGCTTTTTGAGAGAATAAAACTCGTGATGCAAATTTTTTTGTTGCAATACTTGTTAGCACTTGCACCTGTAAATAAGATAATTCAAACGGCAGAGATTACAATAAGCAAATTTCAGTAAGAAAACAATTATAACCCCTATAATTTATGATACTTTTGCAGGGAATAGAGACTTCCGAGGCAATGGCCCTCTGCGGGGCGATAAAGTGTGCTAACAAATAAATCATATTAAATAACATTAATTTCTAATAAATAAAAGACAAACATAAAATTTATAGCAGATAATACGATATAAGAGGTATACCTACTCTAAATTTTGCATTCCTTGTTTAAAGTGGACTTCCGAGACATTTCATAACGGCAAGATGCTTCATCACCAAAGAGCACCAGAACCAAGCTCACCATCTGTGCTATTTCATTCTCTCTCTCTCTCTCTCTCTCTCTCTCTCCCGCTTCTCTCCCTCATTCTCTCTCTCATTCTCTCTCTCCCTCATTTTCTCTCTCTCAACCTCATTCTCCCTCTCATTTTCTCTTTCTCTCTACCTCATTCTCTCTCTCCCACACACTCTCTCTCTCTCTCTCCTTCATTCCCTCTCTCTCCCTCACTCTCTCTATCTCCCCCATTCTCTCTCTCTCACTAGCTCTCTCTATCTCTATCTCTCCCCGAAAGTGAGGGAGAAGAGCTTTATCGATTTCAGCCGAGGGATAAAGCAATGGTGGCGATATAGAGATGGAGGTGAGGAATTGAGAGATTCAGAGGCAACCAAGAAACGCTTCTGAACCCTTACAAATTTATCTGAAGGATTTAGCGTATAAACTAGTTAACATCATGGCGGATAATATTATTCTAGTACGGAAATCTGTCTGATGTGAATTAAAAAAAAATTTATCGGCGAGATTCTTTAACGAACATAACCGTCATTTGGGAGTTCCATATTTGTAAATCCACCGGTTCCTCATTAAGTCTAGTTAACGTTAAAAATATTGACTTGTTCCTTTTTACTTTTATTTTCTAACTAGTTTTCTAACAATAAGTATATATAAAAACAAATTTATAGGGAATACCAAAAAATTTACAATTTAGATTATAGTAGATAATCAAACGGTGCGTCAAATACAATATGTATATCAACAGCCTTCGAAGGAAGAAATTGTAAATCATTATTGATATTTGACCATCAGCTCCGCGAATTTCCCAAGCCTTAACAATTGTGCGTTTTCATATATACATGCATATACTAATAGGATAACAAAATTTAAATCTTTTTAATGCAATTCAAATCGGAGGAGACAGAAAATCAATGAAAAATAAGATTGTTCATTCTTTATCGTGGGTATGCGGATCGGAAGCACCGGTTGACAAAAAATTATTGAATTATGATGAAAATGCAAACACAATCTTGCCCCGCAATTTCTCTGCTCGCTCTCTCGCTTCTCCCATCTCTCTCTCTGTCTCTCTCGCTATTTCTTTCACTACATGGCTATTATGTATCTCTCTACTTCTCTCTCTCCAATTATTCTGCTCTCTTGAGCGTGACAGCGGCGGCCCTCTCCTTCTTCCTCTGCATGACCGATGGTTCCAGGTGGGAGTCACATCATTCGGTATCAAAAAAGGAGATCTCTACAGGCAGCAAGATAAAGCTCCTGGTATTACCTTTCATCTTTTTCCCTCTGGCTCTCTCTCTCGCTCTCTCGCTCTCTCTCTCTCGCTCTCTCTCACTCTCTCTCTCTCTTTCCCTCTCTCTCTCTCTTTCCCTCTCGCTCTCTCTCTCTCTCTCTCTTTCACTCTTTCTCTCTCCGGCGCTCTCTCTCATGCTCTCTCTCCCTCGTGCTCTCCTTCTCTCTCTCGCTCTCTCGCTCTCACTCTTTAGGTGTCTACACTGGTGTCTCTTCATTTTGCGCCTGGATAGAGCAGCATTCCGATGGAGCCGCCTCGTAAGTCTCCCGAAACGATCTCCCTGACAAGGCAGCCTCCGCTACCGCAATCCACGAGAGCGCTACGTTCATATCAGCTACTGTAGCATTTCTAATTCTCTTGATAGGAAACAATGGTTTGTAATTTTGGCTGCTGACAAAAAGTATACATGAAAAGCGATTCGAAAAGTAGGATCGCTCCATTTTCAAATTCTAAAAAAAAAACAACTTTAAGCAATGTTGTACGCAACCATTGTAATCTTAATATGGTGTGGAAGCGTTTTATGGATTACTTCAGCTGCCGGATTGATCGGTGGTGGAAAAATGTAGATAGGCTTTTTGAAATATCGAGCAAGAACAATTCCTTTCTATTTATGAAACTTTAAATTTTCATTTTCGGTCTGCAAGCCTATCACGGAGGCTTTTCGTTATCCACAGCAATGTGAGAGAAAATTTTTTCAAACCCATTCTTTATTTCGCTTATAATTATTCTTCAATCGATGGATCGCAGAAAGTTACTGATGATGAGTGCAATAAAGCGAAAAAGAGAGGTAGAGAGGAGTGCGAAAAACCAGTGAGACAGCTAGAGTGAAAGAGATACAGTGAGGGGGTGAGAGAGGAAGAGATTGCGAAAAATGTCATAATATACATATTCTGTTATTCCTCCTTATCGTCATAATTCCTTTTCATCATGCATATTCATTTACAATTGACAGCGATTCTAAATGCATCTTTTATTCGACTTAAAATATGTCAATGTCATATGCGCTGATGAAAGAGATGTTGGGAAGCAAAATGATCTTTGAATTGCTTCTTAATTCTACAAATATTTTCTTTCAACCGGTGCTTTCCATTCGCATAACCACCATAAAGAAGTAACAGTCGTTCTGCGCAGTGATAGTTCTCTTGTCATTACCTTATGAATCAACAATTAAGTGTTAAAAAGCTCTATTTGGAGCATCTTACAGCATTATTCATGGTACAAAAGCACCAATTGACGAATAAAGAGGATACTTCAATACAATTCGTCGAGAAACAATTATGATGCTAATGAGAAGTTGTGCTCGTTTAGTAGAAAAATTGGAAATGAAAAAAAGAACCCATTTCTAATTGTCAGGTGTAAAAAACACCGAGGAAACACCTTTAAGATACCTCTATCGCCTTCAATTAAAAAACGTGACTGAATAGCACAGTGGGTTGCCTGAATGACCTGAATGTTTTGGGCGCATGTTCAATTTCCTTTTGGTGCACATTGTTTTGCTCAGTTTATGAGAGGAATCCTTCAACGTCCGACAAGGATAAGAAATGCCGCACGGACCCAATCTATCTCTCTATCCCTCCTTCTCTCCCTCTCTTTCTCGCTCTTTTTCTATCTTTCTCTATCTCTCTCCCTCGCTTGAAAAAAGTTTATCGAAGAAAGCGAAAGCTAGATTTCATACGAACCGGTGGATTTACAAATACGCGCACTTACATTAAGCAGAAGTTGAAAATCAAGATACCTTCAGGTTCCGACATGCTTTCAATGAATATGAGTAATAAGCAAATGCGTAAATATGTAATTAATAATTGATTTCACCTGCTCGAAATTCATGAGAATTGTGTACTCTCAAAAACGGAAAAAAAAAACTCTACGCACGAGAACAAAAAGTGATTATCACATTAAAAAGTAAATATCTCATTACATATCATGGTATTGCACATAAACTTGTTCGTTGAAAGTTGGAGAACCGCCATAGCGAGAGAGAGAGAGAGAGAGAGAGAGAGAGAGAGAGAGAGAATGAGAGTAAGAGAGTGAAAGAGAAGGAGAGAGAGGGAGAGAGAGAGGATAATAGAGAGAGATATCGGATAAGAGAGAGTGAGGGAGATTGAGTTACAGAAAGAAAGAATGAGAGAAAAGAAATAGGGATGGAGAAAGAGAAAGAGCGAACGAAGGAGAGAGACAGAGATACATAAGTACCTTTTAAGCAGAGGGACAATGTGCGTTCTTTCTCTCCCTCTCTCTTTCTATTTCTCTCTCTCCCTCTATTTCTCGCTCTCCGTCGCCCTCTCTCTCTCTATCTTTCTCTCTCTCTTTCTATTTCTCTCTCTCAATGGCGGTTCTCCAACTTTCAACGAGCAAGACAATGTGCAAAAAGAGAGAGAATGAAAGAGGGCTTTCTCTCTCTCTTTCTATTTCTCTCTCTCAATGGCGGTTCTCCAACTTTCAACGAGCAAGACAATGTGCAAAGAGAGAGAGAATGAAAGAGGGAATGAAAGAGAATTTGGAGAGAGAATAAAAGAAAAGAGAGAGAGCAAAACAGTGAGTCCTGGAGATAGTAAGAGAAGAGATAGAGAGAGGGAGAAAGAGAAAGAATGAGAGAGAGAATCATACGCTGTTAGATCGGTTCGGGTGCTCTATACAGACGAGCCATAATCCGAGTCATTTAAATGAGGAAGGCAAAAGCTATTAAATTAAATATTATTATTTCTTTTGTTGCCTTCGTCTTAAGCACATTTTCTCACTATCTGGTCACTCAAATAATTATAAAATCAACTGGCGACGATCTGATCAATGATCTCTTTTAAACTGTTAATTCGCTTATTTTTTTGAACAGTAATACGCGGTTCTCAACTGAAGAAATTCGTTGTTGACAAAGAGATTCTCTCTTCATTCCTCTTCTCTTTTAGATTCCCCGTGGTCCAAGCTGATATGAAGGCGAGCATAGCGTCTCTCATCGAATGGGACTACATCGCAACTTCCCCAACGGATGTCAATGTGTACACGTATGTATGTACATATGACGCGTTTTGCGAGAGAATCAAAAAGGCCGCGGACATAGCCAAAATCGATCAGCTTGGATTTTGTTCAAAAGTTTGTTATTGTTACTTCCTGATACGAGGAATCGATTGGAACTGGTCTGGTAGTTGGAATATGCCTTGTTCATTTGCTATGACGGCTTGAATTATTAGGCCTGCCGCGCAAGGAGGCGAGTTGGATGCACGTCTAAGGTCATTACGACGCTCTTTGTTGAGATATAGCTGTGAAAATTAGCACTATTGTAGCCAAGATAATACTATAAACAACGAAGAATGAAAAATCCAAAAATGTCCAACGATGAATGTTTTATAGTATTAAATGTTTGAGGGAGCTCAGACAACGTGTTTCTCATTTTACCAAAACCGAACCTATACAGCTGTATAGAGCATGAAAAGAGCTTTCGAATGGACTATTGGTTTTTGGAAACTTAGGATGCGCTTAAGTTTCCTAGTCTATTTTCATATTGCGGCAGTGCAAATCATAGGGCCCGCGCCGTTGAAGAATTACTTCAGAATCATTTTCGTATGCCGAAACATACACCACAAGAAAGAGCATTAAATTTACTATAAGTTGAACCACTTTGAATAAAATTCCGAATCTACGATGTTTTATTATAGATCAAAAGAATATGGCATCAGCTTTTAATAATTCTTCAAGAAAAAAAACAATAATTGGAATATTCTAATTAGAATAAACTAAGAAAATGGATATTGGGCGCAATGAAACTAGCACTACCGGCCCCACTTTTAAAGCTTATAACAAAATATTGTAAACTTGAAAGGTCATTTAAAGGGATTCAGCGTGTAGCAAATTTCCCGCTCTTTCTTATGGTGTATGTTTGGAGTGCGAAAATGATTATGAAGTACTGCTTTCTACCGCCACGCCGGGATAATCGATTAGGAAACTTCAATGCCTCCTAAGTTTCCCAAACCCAATAGTGCATTCGAAAGCTCTTTTCACGCTCTATACAGCTGTATAGGTTTGGTTTTGGTAAAATGAGAAGAGCTTTGTCTGCGCTCCTTCAAACTTAAAAGACTATAAAAGATGGAAAGTTGAACATTTTCAAGTTTTTCTTCTTCCGTAGTTTAGAGCAATGTATTGGCTATTATATTGCTAATTTTCATGTCTATATCTCTATAAAGTGCGTCGCAATGACCTTAGACGTGCATCTAACTCGCCCCTCTGCGCGGCGAGCCCCATATTTGAAGTCTTCATAGCTAACTAAAACGGCATTTTATGATCCTTAGACCACTTCCAATCGATTCCGCGTATCAGAAAGTACCTATAAATGGAGTTTCAAACGATAAACTCTCCCGCCGAAAGTGTGGAAGCGACATTTCGTGTGAAAGAGGGTACGGTAAAGTGAGCACCAACAAGAGGGAAGAGCAAAGTAAAGCATTCTTCGGAAGATTTACTGCTAGGAGCGATTGGTTTGTTATTTGTGGAGAGTTTTTAGGAGATAATAAGATGTTAATTATAATTGCTTGAATTGTTGAGGTGTTATAGAGATTCGAAGAGGGAGGGGAGGCGTTCCCCCCCCCCCTCTTGGTTCTGGATACGGCCAGCAGAAGGACCACCGGAGAGGTGAGAGCATCTTGGGGCTGGATCGGGGCCCCGCCCGCCGCCGCAGCGCCAATAGAGGAGGTCTTCAGCGCGGCCGATAAAGACTATCAAGAGCGGAAGGGCCACAACCCCTTTCGGAGGGTGGCTGATGACGACTCGGACGAGTAGATCAGGCTAGCAAGAAATAACGGGATAGTAAGAAGGGTTATTGGTTGGCTAGTAGCCAATGCTTAATGAGAGTTTATTATCTTTTCAGCGAATTACAGGCAGGCGGCGAAACAAGAGAGGAGGGATCGGAGCAGCAAGAGAAGGCAAGAAATACAACGAGTGTGACAGCTTCTGTCAGTAGCAACGTTTCGATAAGGTAGAGTTTGATCCCTGAGAGGGAGGACCTATCCCTACAAGAGGGATAGAAGACCGCAGGTCGGCGGTATAGTCGTAAGGGTATGACAGCCTGTCAGTAGCGACTTTTCGAGCAGGTAAGAAGAGTTGGATCCCTGAGAGGAAGGGCCTATCCCTACAAGAGGGATAGAAGGCCGCAAGGCGGCGGGGTAGTCTTGACGGAAGAGGTCCCGAAAGAAGCTGAATAGAGGAGCAACAGAGGATAACATCGAGAAGCTACCAAATTAGATTTAAAATTTTTCCCTAATAAGACTTCCAATACTTGTAAATATACCGGATCATTATTTCTCCATCTTCGACATGTAACTGTTTCTATATCTTTTGTAATATAGCGCCTTTTCTTAAAAAAAAAGTCGACGAAGAGGTTTCTAAAGAGCTATCTCTCTCTCTCTCTCTCTGTGTCTACATATATTTCTTTATCTTTCTCCGGCTCTATTTTTTTTCTCATTCTCTCCCTATCTCGATGTTTTTTCTCTCTCTCTCTCTCTCTCTCTCTGTCTATCTCTCTTTGTCTCTCCTCTGTCGATCACAATGTATTGAAAATAAAGCTTCGTAATGAAGCATAATTTTTGCTTGCAGCCATAAGTATTGAAGTGAAAATGAACAACTGTTTAATAAAGGAAAAATTAGAAGAGACTGAAAGCTAGAGTTTTTCGATTTTTGAATTGAGCATTAGCTTACAAACAATTTTTCATTGCTACGCTTATTATTGTTCCTGTCTATTGTGAGTCGAGGGTTAATGACAAATATATAATAATATATAATTAGCAGCTTACGGCACATGAAAGAAAATGTTGTTCATTAATAAATAAAATCATGTTAAGTACATATACGAAATAAGAAATGTTAACTAGCGCGTTCACTTAATTGAAATGTTAACAAATATTCAACCGTTATGGGACAAGATGAAGACCCGGTGGTTATGTGCAGGTGAGGAAGCATATTATTGAGGACTTCAGAGAACATACCGCTGCTTGGAACGCTCAAGTGTTTTTTTTAATTTATAAATAATGAATGCATTCAGTACCCGGAACAACTAAGAATTGTTATTTTACTTCATTTAAAGGACTTTGGATTTGAATGGATTCCTTTTTCTGCGAATCGTTTTAGTTCCATGAGCTTCATTTGGCATTCTTTCGCAAGCGTCCAATTTCTGCTCGGGAGTTTGTTATTAACAAGATAAGCTGCCTATGAAAGACTTGCTTTTCCCCTTTTGAATCGTCGTCGACCGTTTTGAAAGCATAAAAACCTCTCACAGAGCTACAAACTGGGAATCGGATATTTTGTAAATTTCTTGCTACCTACATATAAATAAGAAATAGGATATGATTTGATTGCAATAAATAAATTTAAAAAAATAAAAAAATAGTCAAAATAGTCATAGAAATAGGCTGTTTTCAAGGGTGATACTTTTTCTCTTGCATTCTCTCGTTGTAAGCATCTTTTTAGTTCTTCTTTTATTTTTAGATTTCATTCTCTTTCAACAATCAGCTATCACTTCCAATTTTTGTTCTCCTATGGTTTGATTTTCAAGAAAGTTAGATATATATGTAGATTTGCTCTCTCACTCCCTCACTTTCTCATTTTCTCTCTCTCTCAATCTCCCCAATCTCTCGCCATCCTTCTGAGAACGTCATTTCATATGGAACAGAAGTCAAGAGAGAGGTAGAAATAGTGAAGGAAAGGAGGTGAGTGAGAGAAGGATGGAGAGAGAGTGAGAGTGAGATAGACAGCGAGACAGAGAAAGTGAGAGAAGGATGGAGAGAGAGTGAGAGTGAGATAGACAGCGAGACAGAGAAAGTGAGAGAAGGATGGAGAGAGAGAGAGAGAGTGAGATAGACAGCGAGACAGAGAAAGTGAGAGAAGGATGGAGAGAGAGAGAGTGAGATAGACAGCGAGACAGAGAAAGTGAGAGAAGGATGGAGAGAGAGAGAGAGTGAGATAGACAGCGAGACAGAGAAAGTGAGAGAAGGATGGAGAGAGAGAGAGTGAGATAGACAGCGAGACAGAGAAAGTGAGAGAAGGATGGAGAGAGAGAGAGAGTGAGATAGACAGCGAGACAGAGAAAGTGAGAGAAGGATGGAGAGAGAGAGAGTGAGATAGACAGCGAGACAGAGAAAGTGAGAGAAGGATGGAGAGAGAGAGAGAGTGAGATAGACAGAGAGACAGAGAAAGTGAGAGAAGGATGGAGAGAGAGAGAGAGTGAGATAGACAGCGAGACAGAGAAAGTGAGAGAAGGATGGAGAGAGAGAGAGAGTGAGATAGACAGCGAGACAGAGAAAGTGAGAGAAGGATGGAGAGAGAGAGAGTGAGATAGACAGCGAGACAGAGAAAGTGAGAGAAGGATAAAGAGAGAGTGAGAGTGAGATAGACAGCGAGACAGAGAAAGTGAGAGAAGGATGGAGAGAGAGAGAGAGTGAGATAGACAGCGAGACAGAGAAAGTGAGAGAAGGATGGAGAGAGAGAGAGTGAGATAGACAGCGAGACAGAGAAAGTGAGAGAAGGATGGAGAGAGAGAGAGAGTGAGATAGACAGCGAGACAGAGAAAGTGAGAGAAGGATGGAGAGAGAGAGAGAGTGAGATAGACAGCGAGACAGAGAAAGTGAGAGAAGGATGGAGAGAAAGAGAGTGAGATAGACAGCGAGACAGAGAAAGTGAGAGAAGGATGGAGAGAGAGAGGGAGAGAGAGAGTGAGATAGACAGCGAGACAGAGAAAGTGAGAGAAGGATGGAGAGAGAGAGAGAGAGTGAGATAGACAGCGAGACAGAGAAAGTGAGAGAAGGATGGAGAGAGAGTGAGAGTGAGATAGACAGCGAGACAGAGAAAGTGAGAGAAGGATGGAGAGAGAGTGAGAGTGAGATAGACAGCGAGACAGAGAAAGTGAGAGAAGGATGGAGAGAGAGAGAGTGAGATAGACAGCGAGACAGAGAAAGTGAGAGAAGGATGGAGAGAGAGAGAGTGAGATAGACAGCGAGACAGAGAAAGTGAGAGAAGGATGGAGAGAGAGAGAGAGTGAGATAGACAGCGAGACAGAGAAAGTGAGAGAAGGATGGAGAGAGAGAGAGTGAGATAGACAGCGAGACAGAGAAAGTGAGAGAAGGATGGAGAGAGAGTGAGAGTGAGATAGACAGCGAGACAGAGAAAGTGAGAGAAGGATGGAGAGAGAGTGAGAGTGAGATAGACAGCGAGAGAGAGAAAGTGAGAGAAGGATGGAGAGAGAGAGAGAGAGTGAGATAGACAGCGAGGCTGAGAAAGTGAGAGAAGGATGGAGAGAGAGAGAGAGTGAGATAGACAGCGAGACAGAGAAAGTGAGAGAAGGATGGAGAGAGAGAGAGTGAGATAGAGAGCGAGACAGAGAAAGTGAGAGAAGGATGGAGAGAGAGAGAGAGAGTGAGATAGACAGCGAGACAGAGAAAGTGAGAGAAGGATGGAGAGAGAGTGAGAGTGAGATAGACAGCGAGACAGAGAAAGTGAGAGAAGGATGGAGAGAGAGTGAGAGTGAGATAGACAGCGAGACAGAGAAAGTGAGAGAAGGATGGAGAGAGAGAGAGAGAGTGAGATAGACAGCGAGACAGAGAAAGTGAGAGAAGGATGGAGAGAGAGAGAGAGTGAGATAGACAGCGAGACAGAGAAAGTGAGAGAAGGATGGAGAGAGAGAGAGAGTGAGATAGACAGCGAGACAGAGAAAGTGAGAGAAGGATAGAGAGAGAGAGAGAGTGAGATAGACAGCGAGACAGAGAAAGTGTTAAAAGACGCTTTGACGCAATTTTCATTTTACTTAAATTTCTCGTACGTATGAACATGTGCTTTCTGCAGGCTATTCTATATGAAGAGGATTGAATCTTTATGAATCCTGTTCATCTTTTTTCTTCTTTTTTCCCTTCTCCTTGTTTCTTTCACTTTCTCTATTTCTCGCTCTTTTTCTCTCTCTCTCTTTCTCTTTCTCTCTCTCTCTCTCGCTCTCTCTCTCTCTCTTTAAAACCCATGTCTTTGAGATACATGTTTTATTTGTTCGCACTTTTTTTACTCATTGAATCCTTACTTTCAATTCTTGTCGTGCGCATTTCTATCGGGGCATGTACATATTTATCTATTCATCTTTTCTTTTGTCCCCTGGGCATTCTGGAGAGAAAGTAGAAGAAGAAGGAGAGAAAGAAATTCGCGAAGGGATAAAGAGAGGGGAAAGGACGATAGAAGATGAAGATATATTTTCATTCTATAAAATCGTGTTATCTGGTCACGATTTTATAGAATGAAAATATATCGTCTTCATCTTCTATCGTCCTTGTCGCTGATGCGCACATCTATAGATTCTCATTTACATTTTGCTCCCTCACATTTCCAAATATATACACCACGTTCGCTTTATTCACAGTTCCTTCGATGTCCTGAAGTCCTTTTGGTCTCGACAAGAAGGAGCAAACATTCAACTTTTGCCAAGGAGAAGAATTGTCTCACGGGGAGTCTATGAACCCATATTTTCCACCGGGAACTCGGCTGCCTTCCTGGTGGCGCTCCCGTTCGGGAGACTCCAAAAGAGCGAAAGAAAGAGGGTAACAGACTCGACGGATTAAATTAGAATAGTTATTGAAATTGGCTGTGTTCATTAGCCATACGTTTTTTTTTCTTGCATGTTACCATTGTGAGAATCTTTTTAGTTTTTATATTCCAGTTTATTTTTTTTACATGGTTTCTCATAATCAATGAATTTGTGCTCTCCGGTGGTTTTATTAATAAGAGAGGCGACAATAGGCTTTGCTCTTACTCTTGTCCCTGATTTCTGAAAACTTTTCCACAAAATTAGCTACAAACAAGCAGACAAACTGGGAAAGTGAAGTTTTTTGCTATCGTCAAATTTTATTACATATGTATGTACGTGCATAAATAGCGTATGGATGGTTTAATTAATGGCATTATGGGAGGGGGGCGTTCAGAGGAAAGAGCGGTTTCGAAGCGGCCGCTCACCGAATTCTTCTATATTATTTCAGAATTTTTATCTCTCCCTCGATCTCTCTCACTGTTCATCTTCTCTCTTTCTCAATCTCACTATTCTCCTCGCCATCTTTCCGGGTCCGATATTTCAGAAAGATATTGCGACAGCCACTCGATTTTTTTTCACTCGATTAATTTCAAGATCTCCTTTCGTTCTTCTTGGTGGTCACATTTTTTTTCCGCAGTTCAGATTTGGAGTACTATTATGACAATTGTAAGCTGCTTCCACAAATTTTCATTGTTACTCTTTTTTTCCTACATTTATGTTTTTGGATTGTATTAAGTAGTGGAAGATTGAAGAAATTGTGTTTCTATCTCTCTCTCTCTATCTCTCTCTCTAACTTCCTCTCTCTTGCTGTGTGCGCTCCCCACACAATTACAAATATGTGTTTTATAGAATAAAAAAATGTTTGGCAAACATAGAGCATACAAAGTATGACTTATTTTAGACAGAATGTATAAATAAAGAAGTAAGGAATTGGAGTAGTGGGCTTATGGTTGTGAAGAGGCTAGTTGTTTACACATGCACCTGTAAATAAGTTAAGTCAACGGCAGTAGCCCACAATCAGTAAATTTAATTAAGAAAATAATTATATCCCCTTTAATTAAGAGGAATTATTAATGTGCCTGATCACCAAAGAGAACCAGAACCAAGCTCACCATGTGTGCTCCCTCTTTCCCTCTCTCTATCTCTCTCTCTCTCTCTCTCTCTCTCTCTCTCTCTCTCTTTCTTTCTCTCTCCCTCATTCTCTCTCCCGAAAGTGAGGGAGAAGAGCTTTATCGAGTATAGCCAAGAGATAAAGCAATGGTTGCGATATAATGATCGAATTGATTCAGCGCATAAACTGCCTAACATCATGGCTTATAGTATTACTCAAGTACTGTCTGATGTGAATAATTAAAAAAAAAAATTATCTGTGCGAATAATGATAACAGGAGGACTCGGTGGTTATGCATTGGTGAGGAAGGATCAGGGTTGCAGTTTTTTTGTTTTTTTTTTTGTTTTTTTTTTTGGGTTTTTTGGGTTTTTTTTGGGGTTTTAACAAAAAACTTTTTTTGTTTTTTTTGTTTGGGGTCGGACCAAGAAAACAAAAAAACTTTTTACTCGAAATGTTACGGATATCTCTTCCTCCAGCAAAATTTTAAGATTAGAGGGTTCTAATTTCTCAACTCGTTATATCACTTTTTAGTTTAATTGTCACTTCCGAATTTGTTTTACGACTTTTATTGTGTTATGGGTGTTGTAGATCAAGAAATTCACCAATTTTCTCTTCTAAAATTACGATTAATGCAACTTTTTTTGGTTTTTTGTACAAAAAATTTCTTCTTTTTGTTTTTTGTCCTAAAAAAACCGGTTTTTTTTGGTTTTTTTTGCCCAAAAAATTTTTTGGTCAGTGAGTTTTTGTTCTACATCCTGGGAAGGATTTCATGGATGTCTAATGTGGCAAAAACGATTTGTTGTTAATAGTGGGTCCAGTACTTACAATGATATGAATCTAGTACACTGATCTAGACAAAGCATTCAACGCGATTTTTTTCACGTTGTTTAAAGGAGACCATAAGGGAAAAACTCCTAACACGAATTCCCTGACAGATTGTGAAAAAGTACGGTGTAGAGAATCCACAGAAATAGTGCTACGCTCCTCGCCTCTCTCCACAGAAACTTGTGGTTTGAACCACTGACAGGTCGGCCTACGTGTTAAGCAAAACCCGGCCAATGTTGGTTGCGCGCACTATATGCATGCTTTTTACGCGATGCAGCTCAATGGCCCAGTCGGCCATGGCGTAGCCCTACCAAATTCTTATTGAAAATGGCGGGAAAAGAGAATATTCGCGAATTCAAAGTAGAAAATACTCCTAATTTCCTCAGGGTAGAGAGATTTTTGTAACTTCGGAACACTTGCAAACGAAGTTTCTAGCTCAGCCCGACGAAATAAGGCGAAAAAAACAAGACACTATTTATTCGCTTTAGATCTCCTTTAAAGATAACACGTTTAATATGAAGACATTACTCGGTAGTTTTGTGTTGGAGGACTTTTGCGTCCAGAGCGATTAATGCTGTTCTTCTTACCATTAGATTCGCAAAACAATTTGACATGAACACTGCTCTAAACGATGAAATTTTCGATCAGAATTTTTCTTTGAGACAAATGTTACTTGCGCGAAATTCTTTATTTATATGCCTATTTAAATTTATTAATTTCATCTGTTCATTGCCAATACCAGGAAATAACTAATTCACCTTCAAATGTTGGCTCCGATCTAGTCGGGAATAGTCTTCAAGGTCAAAGAACATAAGGAAAAAGCAAGTTATTATTTGAAGGTATACAAAATAATAAAACCACTGTGAGCATAAATTGGAAGCTCGAGCAGATTGTGAGAAAGGATGCCATATTAATTTTCTGCGATTCGTCGCTGGCAAAATTCCTACAAAAGACAAAGATTGATTCAACCGATCATCATCTGTCATAGTACAGGAGAGCCTGCCCCGAATCAAGGGCAGGACAAGTCTTATATAATATGGCGCCCTTTTTAAAGCTGACTACAAGTTTCAAAAGGAATACAGCATATTAATCAAGACAAATAAAGCATATCAATTAAACTTATTTGAATGTCTATTATCTCCTTCTCCTTCTATCTCTCTCACTCTCTCTCTTTCTTTCTCAGTCTCTCTCTCTCTCTCTCTCTCTCTCTCTTTATTAAAAGTTTGTGCTCCCCTCACAATTCCAAATATTTCCATGTTCGTTATATTTCCTTCGGCAGCCGGTATTCTGTGGCTCTTTCGGTCTCGGCAAGAAGGAGAAAAGTTTCAAGTTTCGACAATTATAAGAAATGCCACGCGGGAGTCTATGGACCTCCGCATGCCTTCCTTGGGTGGTACCTGTGCGGGAGCGGCGTTGAAGTCGGTACTTGCGCCTGAGAAAGAGATAGAGAGACAGAGATAAAGAGAGAGAGAAAAAGAGAGGGCTAAGTACATATATAGATGAAATAAGAAATTTTTACTACTTAGTTGTTTCAAATATTCGCGGTCATTTAATTGTTTCAAATATGCAGCCGTAATTGGACAAGATGAAGACCCGGTGGTTATTCGTGGGTGAGGAACCATATTATTGAGTACTTCAGTGAACAGTTCGATCGATGTGACCTCGCATTTTGAAATGTATAGTGAAAATTGAACGCTTTCGGTACGCGGAACACGAGTGAAATGATATCCGGGTTGACTTCAATGTCGTCACTTTTTTATGTGATTTATATATTTGATGATAGTGATTATCTCATGGCTATAAGAATTGTTTTCATCCCTCATTTGAATGGACTTTTCATTTGAATGGATTACTCTTTTTGCGAAACTATTTAGTTCCTTGAGTTTTATTTGGCATTCTTTCTCGACAATCATCCATTTTGTGTTCACCGGTGGTTTCATTAAAAAGATAAGCTGCCTATGATAGACTTGCAGAAATGCCACACAGGGAGTCTATGGGCCTCCGCTTCCCTACGGGAGTCGGCTGCCTTCCTGGTGTGGCTCCTCTTCGGAAGTGGCGTTGAACTCGGAGAGAGAAAGAGAGAAAGAGAGAAAGAGAGAGAGAGAAAGAGTGAGAGAGAGAGAAAGAGAGAGAGAGAGAGTGAGAGAGAGAGTGTGAGAGAGAGAAAGAGAGAGAGAGAAGCGAGAGAGAAAGTAAATCATCGAGAAATATATCTTCATGCATACATTCCATATCCTGTGTCGGCCGACTCGTGAGAACTCATGTCTTCATAGATTCTAAATGAAACGTGTGCATGTCATAGCCTAATTTAGCTTAATGAGCTCATCAAAGATATCGAGAATTAATTGCTTTTCTTTCTTATGATATGACTCTCTTTCTCCTCTTCTCCTTATCTTTTTCACTGGCTCTCTTTTATTTCTCTCTTTCTCATTCTCTCACTCTCTCTCTCTCTTTCAATATCTCTCACTCTTTAAAAAAAACTCATTCCTTGGAGATAAGTAGTCTCTCGTGCGTATTCAATCTTTTATGAAGTGAAAAGTAGAAGGAAAAGAACGAGAGATAGTGAGAGAAAGAGAGAGGTCGAGAAGAAGGGAGATGAAAGAACAGTGGCCGATTGAGCTTATGAGGAAAAAAGCGAGCTGCCGTGCTATTAATCTAGGCAAAAGTGGTAGCAGTTTCACAAAAAGTTCAAAAGTTCATTGTAGTTTTCTTCCAAGATTAATAGCACGGCTGAAATACTAATTGAAATAGTTTTTTTTCTTTGTGAAAATATATATATTTTTAGAGTATGATATGTCATTTTTCTCTAAATCACATTGCTCGTCCAACATTGGACTTTTATATATTTTGTTATGACATGGTGCTACATATATAGACTTGTATTTCATTTCTGCTACCATGTTCTTTCCTGTTTCAGTATTCCTTCATAAAAGTGCCTGTTCTTTGATATTAATTTTGCCCATGAAATTTTTTTTTACGTATAACAATTCAAAAGAATTAATCTCGCACATGTAGAATTCATGGGAGATTTATTTATTTATTTGTTCTCGTTTAGAGAGTCGAGAGCTTTCTAAACGAGAACAAATGAATAATAAAAAAAATTCGAGAGCCAACTATTTACGAGTAACTTTCTTTTAATTGTAATCACTTATCACTTACCCGATGACTGATTGTGAGACTGGGTTGACTGCAACAAATCATGTAAATTTGCTGCATTTGACCTTTGAGAGAAATAGTGCGCACTTCAGTATGCATTCTTATAGAAAAAATGTTGAGTGTATTAAAATAAACTAAGAAAAGTCATCGGCGCAATTTTTTTCGCTTTGAAATATATGTAAAAGCTCCATTGGAGAACATGACGATCCGGCAATTTTGCGTTGGCGAGGAAGCATATTTTGGATTACGCGGCGAGAAGATCGATTGGTGAATTGAAAAGATCCTTTTTAAGAATGTTGCATTGAGCATCTGAAACAAAAGTACCAAAGTTGGCGTTTATTTACGAATCTTTGTCTTTCTTCAGCGCCGTCGCTCGCCAAAAGAAGAGACAATTGAAAGTCGAGCAATTGTCCGTGATGAATGTGCCGTCTAGGATAACAATAGTCGTAACAGCGCCGTCGCTCGCCAAAAGAAGAGACAATTGAAAGTCGAGCAATTGTCCGTGATGAATGTGCCGTCAAGGATAACAATAGTCGTCGCTCGCTAGAATGTCTTTTTCTTCTTTCATTTTTACTTCTTTCAAATTGAAGTGCTTTCTGATAAATAAAAGATGAACTCTTTATAATTACCAAGATCAAACATTGAGTGAGCTGTGAATAGATCAAAGGTCGGCTGCGTGCATATGTATATATGTACATACATATTTCAGCTCGCTTTCTTCCTCGTCTGCTGTATCTGCCATTACTGTCTCATCACCCTTCATCTCGCTCTCTCACTCCTCTCTCTCTCTCTCACTCACTCTTGTACCCTCTCTACCAATCTCTTACTCTCTCTCCCCTTCTCCTTCTACTTTTCACTGCAGAACAGATTGAATATGCACGAGAAACTACTTATCCCAAAGGAATTTTTTTTAGAGAGAGAAAGAGAGAAATATAGAGAAATATCGACAGAGGGAGAATAAGAAGTAATGAAATAAAAGAATATTAGTGTAATAAAATAAACTAAGAAAAGTCATCGGCGCAATTTTTTGCTGTAAAATATATGTAAAAGCTTCATTGGAGAAAATGAGGAGACGGCAGTTTTGCGTTATCGAGGAAGCATATTTTGGATTACGCGGCGAGAAGAGTGATTGGTGATGTGAAGAGAATAGTGTATGGTAATCTATAGAATATTTTGAAATGAATCACTTACTGTTGCTATAAATGAAGCTCTTTGTAAGGAGAAGTTTAAATTGTTTGATCTCACGCATTTAGATTGAATGAACGAAATATTTTCGTCTCTCTCGCATTTTGAATTCCTTCTTTACTTGCTTTTTTGAATCCACCCGCAGGGTGGCATATTTCGAGTGTATGATATTTCTTTCTCGCGATCTGGTTATTGATTAAGATTTTTTTCAGTTCTCATTATTATTTTGTCAACAAAACATTCCGACCTAATATGTAGCCTAATTATTTGCTGTTAATTGTTCACAGATGAGAGGGCGGATGATAACTGGAAAATATCGAAAACAGAAAAATAGAAGAGAGTGAGACATAGAGAGAAAGAGAGAAATGGATAACGAGAATTAGAGGGAGAAAGAGAAAGAATTGACGGCGAGGTCGCTTCTGATGCTCTATACAGACGAACCATATTCCGAGTCGTTATGAAATATTTATGAAGCGGCTACTTTAAATAAGCACATTTTTTTTACTCCTTCAATCAACAACTGCAGTTTCTCTACCGCTTTCTTTTTATTGCATGCATGTATCCGGTGAACTTTTCTGTCTCTCTTTCTCTCTCTCTCTCAACCTCTCTCTCTTTCCATCATTTTCTCTCTTTCTCTAAAGAAAACCAAGAAAATACGTGTTTAAAAAAATTACATTTATCTGCGAGAATCTAAATTTAACAGGAGGACCCGGCGGTTATGCGTCGGCGAGGAAGGATATCACGGATGTCCAATGCGGCATGAACGATGGGTTGTCGTTTTATACCACTTCTAGACACTTTTATTTTCTAAATCTACTAATCGAAAGCAGTGCGGAGCACTATTTCTTTGCCTTTACATGTCTATGAACATCTCCTATATTATAACTTTTCCCTTTCACTCTCCCTTGCTGCACTCGGCTCCTTTTGGTGTGTGCGCCAGCACACTTCTCAAGTGCTGTAGGCGCCTGGCTCACCCCTCCTGAAGTCGCTCCCCCCGCTCTCTTAACGCCACATACCAAGAGGTTCAGTGTTGTCAGCCATTCCCCTTTTTTCTTTTAGTCTGCAGTGATAGCTTGATGTAGTAATACATTTATTTGAATAGGTAGTCACATCTTCAATTGATGAATGAATAAACAATAGCAGCACAGCTTGGTACATATATGTATAGGTAATAAACAAGCAAAGTAAATTCGTAAATAAAGAGCAAGACTACCGCGCCTATCTGACACTGTTCTCTCCACCTCATTCGCTCTCCCTCATTCTCTCTCTTTCTCTCTCTCTCTCTCTTTTTCTCTCTATACCTCTCTCTCTCTTTCTCACTCCACCTCATTCTCTCTCCCTCATTCTCTCTCTCTCTCTCTCACTCTCTCTCACTCTCTACCTCATTCGCTCTCCCTCATTCTTCTCTCTTTCTCTCTCTCTCTCCACCTCATTCGCTCTCCCTCATTCCTTCTCTCTCTCTCTTTCTCTCTCTCTCTCTCTTTTTCTCTCTATACCTCTCTCTCTCTCTCTTTCTCTCTCCTCATTCTCTCTCCCTCATTCTTTCTCTCCCTCTTTCTTTCTCTCTTCTTTTCTCTCTCCCTCATTCTCTCTCTCTCTCTCTCTCTCCCGAAAGTGAGCGAGAAGAGCTTAATCGAGTTTAGCCGAGAGATAAAGCAATGGTAGCGATATAGAGATGGAGGTGAGCGATTGAGAGATTCAGAGGCAACCAAGAAACGCTTCTGAACCCTTAAAAATGATCAGACAATGAGGGGGGGATTCAGCGAAGAAATTGTCTAACTTCATAGCTCATAGTATTTTTCTAGTACAGTAATCTGTCTGATGTAAAGTTGAGTGAATAATTTAAATACAATTAAATTCATCGGCGAGAATCTTTATTTGTATAAAATAAACTATAATAACTGGAGGAACCGGTGGTTATGCGTCGGTGAGGGAGGATATCATGGATGTCTAATGTTGCATAAACGCGATTGCTGCATCCAGTATTTACAACAATGATATCTGAATCTATTACACTGTTCTAAACAAAGCAGTCAATGCAATTTTTTACATTGTTTAAAGATAAAACGTTTAATATTAGGAAATTACGACACGGTAATTTTCTCTTGGAGGACTTCTGCGCCCAGTGCGATTAATGTTGTTCAACTTAGATTCGCCGAGCAATTTGCACACTAACGATGAATTTTTGCTCTCGTGCAGTGTTAGAGACAAATTTTACTTGTGCGAAATTCTTGCTAATTGTTGAGAGTCAACAATTAGCAATTTGTTGAGTTTCTCTTCTTTTCATCTGACTAAAAAAAAACTTTATTCGCGCTTATCGGGCCAATGTGTTTTTGATGGAATACACGGGGATCTATCACATGGAAGTGGGCGATCGATGGGCACCGGCGGGTTCGTCGAAGTGGCCGACGAAGATTAGGCAGTTCTTATCCCGGCCAGCCAAGCGGTTTCTCCGGGAGCAGCGTCGATTGATTGAATTGAGGACGATCGAGCGCGGGTCGGGGTGGGGGGCGAACTTGTCATTTTTGACAAGGGAGCGAATGAAGAGCGGCGCCACTTGCCACTGGGCCACCCCGCCTATCTGATTTTTGCCAGGCAGTAATGTCTCTTAATGAACCTATTGGGAATCCCGATTTTAGAAGAGTATTCTTTTGTCGATATATCGATCTCCCGAATTTTGCCTCCATTCTGGAATTCGCTGAGAGATCATAAAATGGGGATTTTGTTTTTTATTCTCTATCACATAGAAGTGGGCGATCGATGGGCACCGGCGGGTTCGTCGAAGTGGCCGACGAAGATTAGGCAGTTCTTATCCCGGCCAGCCAAGCGGTTTCTCCGGGAGCAGCGTCGATTGATTGAATTGAGGACGATCGAGCGCGGGTCGGGGCGGGGGGCGAACTTGTCATTTTTGACAAGGGGAGCGAATGGAGAGCGGCGCCACTTGCCACTGGGCCACCCCGCCTATCTGATTTTTGCCAGGCAGTAATGTCTCTTAATGAACCTATTGGGAATCCCGATTTTAGAAGAGTATTCTTTTGTCGATATATCGATCTCCCGAATTTTGCCTCCATTCTGGAATTCGCTGAGAGATCATAAAATGGGGATTTTGTTTTTTATTCTCTTTTTGACTTATGGATTTATTTGTCCTGAAAGTTGATAGTGATTATTTGATGGCAATACGAAGTGTTTTCATCACTCATTTGAATGGATTGCCGACGTATTTCTTTTTCTGTTTCTGATATTACTGTTTAAACTGTTTAATAAAGAAGAAAATAGACCCGGCTGAAAAATTGGGTGCTTTTATGTTCTCTCGCTGTTTCAAACGATTCATTTTTCAATGAGATTTCTTCTTTGATCTCTTGAAGGGAAACTTGGTGCTTCTGATTTCTTTATTTATCCAAATATTTATGCACCTGCGACATCCATCTGTTAACACCAACAGATTCAGTTCTGAAGTTCTACCTAATAAGAATGCGCATATTAGTAAATCCACCGGGTTGTGATCAACGTTAGAGCACGTATATATGTACGTTGATATAATTCTAACAGTCTTCGTTTTCTCTACTAATTATATGATCACGCATATTTCTAAATATAGCGGTTCATTGTCAAGTTTCGCTTCCTTCAATAATCATAACTTTGTTCCTTTTTTTTATTTTTTAGTGGCATGAATTTCACTGCTATCGTTTTAGCTTTTGTCTCTCATTTGGTAGAATTGGAATGATAGAGGAAAAACAATTAGACAACACAAGCAAAACATTCTATGGATGACATTCTCGTTGTGAGCTACATATGTGTGTTTTCTCCAGTGCAGCTTGGTGCTTTCGAGTCTCAACAATTCGCATTAATCTCCCACTAGTAGACATATTTATTTGTGGGCTTAATCATTTTTTTATTTAATAGCTTTAATCATTCTAAGGCTGGTTATTAGAATCGATTTCAAAGATCTCATTAATAAGACAGACCAATATTGTAATCCACCGGTTCAATATCAAGTCTGGCTTTCTTCGATAAATTTTAACTTTGTTCCTTTTTTAATTTTTTGATCGGAATGTATTTCTCAGTAATCTTGTTTTATCTAGCCTCACGTTTCAATTTTTAAAGATTGCACTCCGCCTCACACTTCTAAATAAATCCTCGTTCGCAATAATCACAGTTGCTTCGACAGGCGGTGTCCTGGTGAGGCTCTTTCGGTCTCGACAAGAAGGAGGAAACTTTCAAATTTCGAGAAGGATTAGAAATGCCACACGGAGAGTCTAGGGACTGCCGAGGAGTGAGGGGGTTCATTATGGAGTACCCCCCCCCCCCATTATGAACCGGGGGATTAAAAAAAACAATGGACTCCTCATTAAGGGCAACTTGAAAATAGGACTTGATTCCTGCAACGGGTGTAGTGGAGATGTCTTACTTCCAATATTGGTCTCTCCGGTGGTTTTGTTCTGACGTAATCCAACATACATTGACATGTTTTCGCTTATGCTTCTTTTCTGAAAATGCGTGATCGATTATTCTTTCGTAAAAGTGCCTAATAATTGAGCGGTACGAGCCACTTTTACGCAGGAATACTCGAACATGAACTTGTCAACTCCACCGAAGAAACGGCCATGGATTTGTATTCAGCTTGGTATTTGCCCAACGAAATATAATCGTTAAGTTGAGCAATAAATTTGTCTAAGTAGTTGAAAATTTTTGAAATGTTTAATAAATGAAGAAATAGATGGGAGAGAGACAGAAAGAGAGAGAAGTAGTGAGATAGTTATGTAGTGAAAGAGATGGGGAGAAAGACAGAGAGAGAGAGAGAGAGATGGGGGGAGAAGCGAGAGAGCGAGTAGAGAAATTGGGAAGCCACATTATGATTTGCTTTGCTTCTTAATTCAATAACATTTTCTGTCAACAGGTGCTTCTGATCCGCATACCCACGATTAAGAACGAACAATCGAATTTTGCATTGATCCTGCTCCTTTTTGAATTGCGTTAAAGAGACTGACATTATTCTCTTTTTTTTACTCCATGCACAGGACCAGGAATGAGAAGAGCATTAGCTGGTGTTAACAGTGTGCAGGCGAGACTTGTTAGCTGGCGGTAAAACAAGGGGCCCGGTAGATATGTGTTAGTGAGGAAACACATTCAGCGGTCAGAGCGATGTAAACATGTGCTTTTTAATATAAATATTTACAACAGCGAGAGGCTCTTCAATTCGTGCTCAAATTAATTCAACAGCTCATAGCACATACGTTATGTACTATATGCCTTTTTCCTATTGATTGTATGCAAATTTTTATAAATAACATTTATTTGTCTTTATCACTACACTATTACATCAGCCTGTATCCTGTGGTTTTGCGTTGCTTGGTTGTTATGAAAGTGTTCAGTATTTGTGAACGCCGTTTTGTGTCAGAAGTGTCGTCGCGTATATTGTATAAATTAAAATTGAGCTCCTTTTACTAGTGACTCTTTAATCAGAATATGTCAGAATATAAAAAGTTTAATGAGATATCGTTACAGCAAGTCCACAGTAAAATATAAAAAAAAGGAGTTGGCTCCTAAATTTCGGCTGATTATCTTCAACTGCGCCAGCATAACGGATGTAATTATGGTGATAACGAGACAGAAGTGACTTCAGACTAGATTGAAACGAGTTCTGCGGCTTGGGCAGCAGAATGGGCAGGAACTGCGGCACGGGGGGCAGGATACGGTAGGGCTGGAGAGTCGCGGCGAGAGCCAGGAAAAGCTCCTTGCGCGCGAGGCCCTCTCCCGCGCTCTGCCGCTTGCCGAGCGAGAAGGGCACCGTGCGGTCAAAGGCTTCCCGGATGGAAAGCAATCAAAAACTCACTTTATACGCCCCTTTTTGCCTGACTAAAAAGCGAGCGATTTAGTTGTCAGAATTGATTGTCAGAGACGCCGACTACAATAGTCAGAAAAAAAACGGTTATGATTGAGTTTTAAGCTCCTTTAAAGGGGCCCGGAAGAGAATTGTAAAGCCGCCTCTTTTTGTTCAAATGCTCTACGGCCATGTGAGATTCAGAAAGCACCACGATTGAATATGAGATAAGCAAATTGACTGCACAGTTATTAAATGTACTTTTCAAACGATGATGAAGCAAAATTACCAATTCCCCCTGGCCTGTTTGGCTATTTCCCAGTCATGTGTGTACGCAAACCACCGTGACTTGAGATTGGAAATAATTGCAGTTTGGAAAAGAATTGATGTTGGGGCGAAAAGAATGTTCTCTCCATCTTTCTCTCTCACTCTCTCCCTCTCACCTGTCTTTCTTTCTGCAGATCTATTCCTGCTTCTCGCTCCCCTTTCATAGCAATGCAAAACCACATGACACAGCTTGAGAACACTCCAGCTAAAACCTCATTAACTCTTTCTTCTTAAACTCCCTACGCTTAACTGATTCCCAGAACAGTAAAAACACTTACCTCTTCTTTAACTCCCTAAGCTTAGCTGAGACCCTGGACTATAAAAAACTCTATACTCTTCTTAAACTCCCTATGCTTAGCTGAGTCCCGAAACTTTAAAAACTCCTTAACTCTTCTTTAACTCCATAAGCTTAGCTGAGACCCTGAACTCTAAAAACTCCTTAACTCTCCTTTAACTCCCTAAGCTTAACTGAGCTCCGAAACTTTAAAAACTCCTTAACTCTTCTTTAACTATTCACTATCAACTGACATGACAAACATATGCATAACTGTGTCAAAAAAAGAAAAAGAAAAAACCCAACTTAGCTTTCCCTAAAAATTCCAGAATGGAAGCAAAATCCGGGAGATTGATCTATCGATAAAATGAATATTCCTCTAAAATAAGGATTCTCAATAGGCTCTGTAAAAGGATTTATGGAAAAGAACTTAAGCTTCTCTCATTTTCATTGAAATAAGATAAAAATATGAGAAACTCAACAAATTTGGTAGCATGTACAATTGATAGTACATCCCTTCAACATGTCATTGAAAATTAGTACCCCTCTCTCTAATATAAAGAGCCCCCCCTCTAATAGTGCCCCTCCCCTTGCAAGGGTATTGAAGAATAGAACCACGGGGGTGCTAATAGAGAAAATACGGTAGGCGTCAAGACCAAACACGAGAGCAGGGAAATTCAGGCAGCTGAAAAATGAAATAAAAAAGCTACAAACATTAAATCTTTTGCAGAAAGCGAAACTTGACAATGAACCGGTGGATTAACAGACATGCGCAGTTTTATTAAGGAGAACTTTGAAGTCGAGATGATCTCTCACTATTGTACGGTTGTTTGAATGGTTATATGCAATAAATCAGTAGATAAAATTACATAAATGAACAAATTTACGCGTGTTAAAGAGAGAGAAAGAGACAGAGAAAGAATCATACACGGTTAGACCGGTTCGGGTGCTCTACACAGACGAGCCATAATAAGAGTCGTTATAAAATGTTTAAGAAGCGGCAACTTTAAAGCAGGTAGTTAGTCAAGACGTGGGCAATTTGAAGACAATATTTTTTATCCTATTAAACATTATTATTTTCGTTCTCTCTTATCGAACGGGACTACATCACAAGGCTGCCAACGGATGTCAACGTGTACACGTATGTATGTCGCCTGAGGAAGCGGTAACGTTTTTTTTTGAATTTTTGAAAAACTAGTCTGTTTTAAGACCAATCTTTTCAAACGTTTTGAGCAACGTGTTTTTTTCCTGAAGCTTCCGATGACCACCACAAGGAATAAAATCATTGCGAATCCCCGTATTTGACTTTTTGTCGATAGATCAAGCTTCGGGATTTTGTATCCATGCTTTAAGATTTAGGGAAAGCAAAGATATCACAGAGTGGGAATTTCTTTTTTTTTTTAACCTTTTTTATACATGTTTGTCATGACTGTTGATAAGGATAATCTTGAAGGGGGTGATGGAGTTGGTCATCGGGAGTCTGATAGGGAGAGCGAGGGAGGAACAGAGTAGATGAGAAACTGAGGCACTTGTAAGAGTGCGAGAGAGAGCGAGAACGAGAGAGAGAGACAGAGAGAGAGGTAGGGAGAAAGAGAGAGAGACAGAGAGAGAGAAAGAGAGAGAGAGAGAGAGAGAGAGAGAGAGAGAGAGAAAGCGAGGGAGAGACAACCTCGCACACTCTCGTTCTTTCTCGCTGTAAATTTAGCTTTTCTCAGGAGTGGACACTTGAATGGCGAGTGGCATTCTTCGGTCCATGTGTTAGTGCAATGCAGAAAGGGGAGCTATTTAGGAAGGGATCAAGGAAGAAAGAGACGGAGAAGGGGGGAATGGAATTGAAAGTCGTTTCACAGAATGAGTCGCTCTCCTCTCTGGAAAAGGAGCAGCGGGCGGCGATGAATAAGAGACGCGCCTACTTTGCAAAGTACTCGAGTGCACTCTCATGAGACTGCACTCGTAGTTCTTTTTTATTCACATCTTTCTCCACCTCATTAATACATATATATATTTATATTTCTATACATAAAAATATTACTTTTTTATCACTATACAATTTTCTCAAGTTGTGTCATGTGGTTTTGTATTGCTGGCCTGTCATGGAAGTGTTCATTCTTAGTCCACGCCGCTGGAGACATAACGAATCAGACTGGATCTCTTCCCTTTAGGGCTGGTCTTCCAAAATGATTTTTTTAAATTTAAAATTACTTGGGTCTATCTATGGGTCTACTGCCACCGCTTCGACAAGCGCTTGCTTTGTCATCTCACCGCCAGAAGATCGCCAGCTCACGAACCTGCGGTGTCATCGCAAGCCTTGGTATTTTTGGCGACTACGTTGCCATGTTCACGGAGACACATTCACAATTAGCTTGAGCCATTGAACCCCTTTGCTTTAAATTTCCATGTTGTTCCATGATTGAGTATAGATTCAGAAAGAAACACGATTGAACATGTGAGAAGCTAGTACAAAAGAGAATTTTTTTTTGTGGACTCTTGTGTGGAAGCAAACATTTTTTGGACTCTTGTGTGGAAGCAAACCACCGTGACTTAAGAGTAGTGTAAAATAGTACTTTTAAAAAATCTTAGTATTGGGGCGAAAAGAATGTTGTGTTCCCAATATATTTATATAATTTACAGTGAGATATTGTGTATTCTTTCTCTCTCTCTTTTCTCTCTTTCTTTCTCTCTCTCTCACTCTCTTTCTCTCTGCCAATTTGTCTCTCTCTCTTTCTTTATTTTTCTCTCCTTTTCTATTCTCTCCCACCGTCTTCCTTTCTCTCTATCTCTCTCTCTCTCTTTCTCTCTCTCTCTCTCTCTCTCTTTCTCTTCGTATGAATATTATTATTTGAGCAACTACCAAGTTACCTACCTAAGAACTGTGTCATCTTTCAGGCGAATGCGTAAAAGGGCCTGTTGCTATGCTAAAACGAAATGCAGAGACATTTACAATTAACTCCAGACATTGATCTCTTATGATCTACATTTCTGTGTTTGTTCAATGATTGAGAGTTCGAAATTCGCAGTAATTGTAGTTATAAAAAGCTTACAGTTAGGAATAGAAGAGCGTTGTGTAGCCAATTTAAGCTTTTTCACATTGGGAATGACTTATTTTGTGTGATGTGGAGCTCTCGCTTCGTAAGTGAAGACCAACGGGCATCAATAACGGACGAGTCTTCAATGGCCGGGAGCAGGCAAGGATACTTGTGCTCAAATCGGAGAGCAGAGATTCATGCGGGAGAGCAGACATGTACACGGTTGCTAATTGTAAGAAAACATTATGGCTTATTTGTGAGTTCATTCATGCTTCATGCAATTCTAGCATGTCCATTGCATGTTAATATGAAAAATAAGTTAAAAAGGCAGAAATAGTTCATTTGAGAATCGAGTGCATGAGTGCAATATTTCCGTTGCAGAAAATTCAGCTCACAATTACATACATCGCCCGGTGTTCGTGTATTATATTTCAGATGCATATTTCTTGGCTGAGAGGCAGAACACGCGAGGTTCAGAATGGCTTTACCGGGGAGCTAAAGGATCTCAGCAAGCAGTATGGCTTTTCCATCGCGAAGGCGAGGCTAAGCTACCAGTGGAAAAGTTCATGTCTGGTGATTTATTTATTTATTTATTATTTCAAATTAATATCAAGTGACAACCCTTGGAGAACCTTTGGCGCAGCAAAACGATAGAAGAATGGAAAATAAGACAGTGATTAAAATTCTATTTCTTTTTGAGACTTCATTAGTACAGCAAATCAAACGTAATCGGAAGTATTGCATTTAAAGTTTGTAATGAATGCATAAAAGCACCAGGCCCCCTTCAATATCCTTCAAGGCTTCTTTGACGCTAACAAACAAATAGAGCTAAATCTCAAGGAGCACGAAACTGAATCGTAATATATTAAAAAATTTTGACTTTTGTAGTCGTGTCTGCCTAAATCGTATGGTCTCTCGCCCTCGTACCAGACAAAAAAAAATTAAATATTAGGTTTTTTTTGCTCCTTTAAATAAGTGCGGTGCAGGTGTATCGCGCGGAAAATGCGCTCGAAATTCAATAGCGCCGTCGCGTAGTCGAGAATTTCTTCTGGCGGACCATAGAAACCAAAAGAAGTTCATCAATTAGAGTAGCAAGCGAGAATGACGTTTTATGCGACAAGAAATGGATTAATATGAAAATATATAATGTTTAAAATGTTTAACAAAGCGTCTCTCGACTAACCATAAGATGTTAACATAAGCAATATTAACACAAATTGGGGGTTAAATGTCAGCTTCAAAATCCACTTTTCACGCGAGGAAAATCTCCTTTTATCGCTGCAGCGTGGCCCGTTTGGCAATTTCATACTGATGCGTGAACTCAAACCACCGTGACTTGAGACTAGAAATAATTTTATTTAAAAAAAGACATTTCTGGGGCAAAAAGAATGTTGTCTCGTCAATTTATTTAAATTATTTACAATGAGAATTACTCCTTTTCAATAATCTTTCTCTCTATCTTTCTCTCACGCTTTCCTCTCTCTCTATATTTACATATTGTTTTAAATTATAATTATACCGTAAAATTGTGTTAACTAGTGTGCTGTGGTTTTGAGCTGCGAATGTGCTGTGAAAGGGATCAGCCTCAACTAAGAACTGCTCAATGGTCCATTAAACGGGTGAAAATATTTCTTTAAAAAAACTAAAATGTTGCATATTGAAATATCGATTGTACAGCTAACAACCAAGTAGACTCAAATCCGTTTTCAACTTCAAAAGAGCCGGTTGCCACGTTCAACCAAAATAGCCATTTTACAATTAGCTCCAGCCATTGATGCCCTGGATCTCCATTTCTGTGTTTGTTTCATGATTGAGGGTTCGCAAAGCAAAACCTTTGAATATGAGCATATCAGTTTACCCAAGCCGGTTGGGCTATTTCACACTACCACCGTGACTTGAGACTAGGAATACTTGTAGATATTAGAATGACTTATATTGGGGCGACGAGAATGCAGTGTTGTCAATTAACATTATGTACGATTACTCATTTTGTGTAATGATTCTCTCTCTTTCTCTCTCTCTGACATAACAATATTCCCTTTTAGATGACCACCGTTGTGTCGTTTTTGTCAAGCATGCCGGCTTGGGATCTTGCTTGGTAAACTTATCCATTTTTCTGTTGGAAGAAGAGAAAGATAGAGAGAGTGAACTTTATTGGGATTTGTGTTAGGAATCAGATAGCAAGAGTGGAAAGGATAATTGAGGGAGAAGGTTTATGGTATGGCGAATCTACCGCACTGGCTGGCTGCAAAAGCAGCCGGTTTGTCCTCGACGTACTCTGTTCCTTTTCGGTGCATGCACCGAACCCTGAGTGTGAATTGGGTGCTTTTGTAAAAGTCAATGAGGTAGATTTATATTATTTCTTTCAGTCTTTCTATCTCTCTTTCTCCATCGCTCCCCTTCTTTCTCTCTATCAGGCATTACCTTGGCACAAAATATGCACAAATCTGTAATGAAAAGATCATGTCGTTTACTGGCTCGTCTCCCTCTCTCTTTCAAATTGGTTTAAAAATCTCTCGTGTTATAAGACTTTCCGCACGTAAATCCACCGGTTCATAATTTCGCCTTCTTCGATCCGTTTTTACATTTTTTACAATTAGCTCCTTTTTACGTTTTTTGGCGCCGCCTTTTTAAAACTGAATACACGCATCAAAAAGAATAATAACTTAAGCGTATCAATAGAACCTCTCCCCGTTGAATTTTTATTTTTGTTCACTTTGTAAACTTTGCGAAGGATGCTTCTAGTGTTCATTACGAAGGTTATGCGGTCAAAATGTTTTTGAAAAAAAATTTTCCTTTGCTTAATTTGCATAAGTTCGTGGTTTTCTTTTTCACCGACATTTAGTTGCTGTTGAGGTTACATGACAATTACCATTAGTTTTTTTTTATTTTCAGCGAATTGTTTTTCATGATTTGTTCATGTTGCAGAGATTAATCTCCTGTGACTTTCGATGTTTATTCATTCGCAAGGTCCCGAGATCCAGGTTTCTTCATTTTTTCCCCTTGGTTACATACCAATCAGTGCGGCGCAACCATCTTTGATATTTTCAATGATTCTTGTGTGTAAGTGATATATCGAAATGACTAATTTTTCTTACCACTAGAAGAAAGTTACATATATTAATGTTTACCCGACAAAACATGCAGCATTGACCTGAATGTATCTAGATACATGTACAGAAGAACATGAAAATGTTTAAGTAAAATATTAAGATTACAATGGTTGCGTACAACATTGCTTAAAGTTGTTTTTTTTTAGAATTTGAAAATGGAGCGATCCTACTTTTCGAATCGCTTTTCATGTATACTTTTTGTCAGCAGCCAAAATCACAAACCATTGTCAAGAGAATTAGAAATGATACAGAAGTTGATATGAACGTAGCGCTCTCGTGGATTGCGGTAGCGGAGGCTGCCTTGTCAGGGAGATCGTTTCGGGAGACGCACGAGGCGGCTCCATCGGAATGCTGCTCTATCCATGCACAAAATGAAGAGACACGAGTGTAGACACCTAAAGAGTGAGAGAGAGAGCGAGAGAGAGAGAAAGAGAAAGAGAGAGCGAGATGGAGAGAGAGAGCGAGAGAGAGAGAAAGAAAGCAAGAGGGGAAAAGATGAAAGGTTGTCTACCAGGAGCTTTATCTTGCTGCATGTAGAGATCTCCATGGTTGATACCGAATGATGTGACTCCCACCTGGAACCATCGGTCATGCAGAGGGAGAAGGAGAGAGCCGCCGCTGTCACCCTCAAGAGAGCAGAATAATATCAGAGAGAGAGGGAGAGAGAGAGCGGTCTCTCTCTCTCTCTCTCTCTCTCTCTCTCTCTTCCCTCTCTAACGTTATCTCTTTCCCTCTCCCTCTCCCCCCCCCCCTGAGGGATAGAGACAACGGGAGAGAGGGTGCGAGAGAGAGCGAGAGAGAGAGGAAGATGAGAGTGAGAGTGAGAGTGAGAGTGAGAGAGAGAGAGAAAGAGAAGCAATTGAGAGTTAAACAGCAGCAACAATGAACCTGGGCGGTGCCATGTCCGTTGCTGCCTGCGCAGAGCTGGGATTCGTCGATGTTCTTGACTGCCCCGCCATCGAGAGGCCGCCAGAGTTGTCTGCAAGGAGAAGGGGGAGAAAGAGAAAGAGAGAGAGCGAGCGAGAGGGAGAGAGAGAGAAAGAGAGATAGAGAGTGAGAGAGATGTAGAGAGAGTAAGCGATAGAGAGAAAGAGTGAGAAAGAAAGAGAAAGAGAGAGAGAGAGCGAGCGAGAGGGAGAGAGAGAGAGAAAGAGAGAGAGAGAGAGAGAAAGAGAAAGATAGAGAGAGAATGAGAGAGAGATGTAGAGAGAGTAAGCGATAGGGAGAGAGTGAGAGAGAAAGAGAAAGATAGAGAGAGAGAGAGAAAGAGAGAAAAGCTCTAACGAGCAGATATCGCGTGGAATGAGCGGGATCGCCGTCTCCAGGAGGGTCGAGTGGGGCTCAGGAACTACCTTTCCTCCCACTCAAAGCAACGTTGCTAATTGTAAGTCATCCACTTCCTTGTGAGTAAAGCTCATCTTTCCGGAAATTTTTTTATTTGAAAAAAAATTACAGTAAAAGTTTTTCATGCTTTAAAGTTTTGTAGCAGAGTAAAAAAAACTGCTTAGAATGAATAGATCATGAACTGGAATGTGCATCTCAAGAGCGCTCACCGTCGTAGGCGCCGAAGCCAATGGCAAAAGCGGTTTCGCCCGCTGTCTCATCCAGTGAAGAGACGTTCGGGAGACACACGGGCTGGATGCTCGAGGAGTACTCCACTGGCTTAGCCAGCTGAAAGGCAGCTAATGGGGATGGAGATTGTATTAGGGAAGGAGAGAGAGACAGAGAGAGAGAGAGAGAGAGAGAGAGAGAGAGAGAGAGGAATGATAACGCACCACGATGAGGGCAATGTCATTGAGCTGAGCTGGATTGACTGTCATATTAGCCGAATAGTCTTCGTGGATTACGATGCGAGAGATTCGGCGGTCACCACCTACATATGTACATATATTCAAGTGAATATTTATGTTGCAGATGAATGTAAAGTGCAAGCGTAAATAATGAAATAATAATTCTCCTTAAAGTTAAAAAAGAAATCGGAATAGCAAAAAATTTCTTTTTAAAGTTACAACAGTTCTCATTAAAGTTACAAAGGGAGTCGGAATAGCAACAACGAAAAAAAAACGCTTTTTTCACCCTCCGCATGGATTGATCCTAACGAGACCGATGATAACGAAGGGTCCATTTCCCTGGAAAGGAAAGAGAATGCCAGTTGGTACTTGCTGGAAATAAAGTGCAAAATAAATGTGTATGAGAAACAATAATTTCTAGATATTAATTTTATGAATGGAAGTGAGAAACACGGCGCAGTGAGCGGCGGTGAGAATGTGCTGTGGAGAGATGAGCGAACCACCGCAGAAGAACGGCTGGTACTGCAGCTTCTCCCTGCTCTCAGTATATATTTTAATAACATTTTAACTACAATTAGACATTCATTTTAATAGCATTAAAATTACAATTAGGTATTCATTTTAATAACATTTTAATAATAGTTAGGTATACATTTTAATAACATTTAAATTACAATTAGGTATACATTTTAATAACATTTTAATTACAATTAGGTATTCATTTTAATAGCATTTTAATTACAATTTGGTATACATTTTAACAGCAATTCATCTTCCGGCATAATGCTAATACGTTGCGAAAGATCTATGGAAACACGAATTGCTGACTCGTCATTTTTCTATTGATTATTTTTCATGTCATCACATCTTAACAAGGTATGAATAATTAAACCTGAAAGTTACAAGAGCATGCCAGGGCCAGCTTCCTCTCGTCGATTCGCGACCACCAATGATCTGAAGTCATTGAACAACTTTCTCTTCCAATTTCATTCCTATCTATTCATCTCTCTTTCTCATATAAATGGACTTTGAAAAGGCGAGGAGTCGCTTTGTCCGTACGACAATCCATTTTTCTTTATTTCGAACACAAACAAGTACATAATTATTGAGGGGGCATGCAATGTTCAATGTTGTAAGGATTGAAATTTTGTCGATTTTCGAAATAGTTGCGCTGAAGAATAATAAAACAGAATACACGTCAAAATTACATACATACATATTTCTCCCATAAGATACAGTTAGGTATCCTATGTTGAGCGGCCGTGTATGAGAAAATTCGCTCAGAATAAAAAAAAAATGAAGAAATTGAAAGATGCTTACTCTTGTTCTGTTCTTAAGAGTGGCTCTGACGAGCCTGTTCGAAGAATATGGCATCTTTAGCCGCTCTCCACAACCTGACGCCACTTCGTGGACGGCCACCAGCAGGGCTATGAGGGGGCGCAGCTTGCGGCTCATTCTTCAACTCAAATCAAAATCATTATCGACCAAGTTGTAGAATGGCAAAGAAATGTTGACTAATAACAGAAATAAAACTTCTGACAGTGAGCGAAACGTATGGAGAGAGAAAAACAATGAGTCAGCGAAGGCAAAGGGAAAGAGTGTGGCAAGTGAGGAGGGAGAGGAGAATGAAGAGAGGCAGAGAGAGAAAGAGAGAGAGCGAGAGAGAGAGAGAGAGAAAGAGAAAGAAAGCAAAATAGAAGAGACTCACATTCTTTTCTATCGCTCATTCTCCCTTTCTCTACCATATTTGAGACGCAATTTGTATTACTCAAGTTTTCTCTCTTTCTCATTCTCTCTTTCGTTCTTTTGGTGGATGACTAAATCATTATATCATCAGTTCATTTTGAAATTTTTTTGTTTTACTCAGCCATGTGGTTTGAAATGCTTGCCATTACTGAAATAAATCACCGCTATAGTGACTGGATTGATTCTCAGTCTCATTTCAATTTTCCCCAAAATGCCGCAACTGCAGTTTTGAGCGTAATCCTAGCAATAGCCTTTTATTCAGAAAAAGCACACTGAAATGCTTCAATTCGCGAGTGCAAAATAAAGCATATTTAATGAAACAAATTTCTAACAAATGTAAATAAAAGTTAGTAGTAAAATTTTTTTCTCGGAGTACGGTTCGTCTCGATACTCTATGCCCTCCCTCCCCCTCTCCCTATTTCTATCTCTTTCTATCTCTTTCTCTCTCACTGTCGCTTTATCTCTCTCTTTCTCTCTTTTAGCCACCTCTTTCTTTATATATCTCGTTCTCTTTCCACAATCACCCTCTCTTTAAAATATTTTTCTTTAAAATATAATAAAATATTTTTATTAATCATCTGTGAATCGGTGTGCGTACGGTTGTGAAATGAAATCTTGAAGAGAGGATCATAATGGCTCATATTTAATTGGGAAATCGAACATAGAAGAATGCCTTATTTTTTAACTTTAATATTATCTTTTCGACTTTACTTTAATCGCTGTCCTGAGTTTGTTCGATGAATGTTTTGATTACAACAAATAGCGTGCCTATTAGCAGGAAATCTAATGCTGTTTACGGCGATAAGCCTGCTTAATGTAATAAAAATTATGCTAACATATGTGCATTATATAAATTTTTTGAAGTTATTGACGCGATTCTTTATTGGTATAAAATAATAGTTTAAAAAAACCTTAATAGGAGATCCAGAGATGCCGGCAGTTTTGCTCTGGTGATGAAACATATTATATTGGCCTTCTGCCACAAAAACGCTCCTGGCGCGCTAATGCGAATTCCAAAGTTTTTTAATCACTTTCGCTATATTCATAGTTAGTTTAGTGTTCTGATCTGTGGCTCCTTCGGTGCCGGCAAGAAGAAGGAAACTTCCCACTTTCGACAAGGATAAGAAATACCAGTCTATGGACCTCCGTATTCTCCTGACATGAAGGACTCGGCTGCCTTCCTCGTGTGGCTCCTGTTCGGGAGTGGCGTGGAACTCGGAACATAGAGAGAGCTAGAGAGAGAGAGAGAGAGAGAGAGAGAGAGAGAGAGAGTGGAAGAGAGAGGAAGAGAGTGATAGAGAGTGATAGAGAGTGATAGAGAGTGACAGAGAGAGGGAGAGAGAAAATGAGACAGAGAGAAAGAGAGAGAGAGAGAGAGAGAGCTGTTCAAGAAGAGTTTGCTTAAAATAGTTATCAAAATTTTTCTAACAGTTTATGTTTGTTATCTTTGTTATAATGCTTTTACGAGTTTTAAATGGCATTCTTTCTCGCAATCAGCTAGAGCCTCCAAATTATGCTCTCCTGTTGATTTATTATCAAGTAAAGATACATACATACATTTATAGACTTGCATACCGTTCGATGGTCTGTTCTTCCAGTTGACTTGAGTTCTTACAATTTAAAAGCATACGAATTCGGAATGTGAAAATTTTGCGACCTTTATTTACGTTCCTGTAAATAAAGGAAATCAATAGCAAAAAAATATAACAACAAATCAAATTAATTTGAATCCCTTTAATTAATGATAATTATTGATGTAAAGGTGGCTTGCAGAAAAAAAGGTTTTTTTTTCGAAGCTGCCGCCCCCCTCTGATTCTTCTATATTCATAAGGGATTTATATCTTTCTGTCTGTCTCTCTCTCTCTTTCTCACTCTCTCTCCATCTCTCTCTCACTCTTGCTAAACAAGGAACAGTCGGTTCTTGCAATGGCATTCAATAATTTTGTTCAAGATCCTTTTTTGCAAAATATTAAGGGACGCGAAATTTCAGTCTATATTCTTTATTTTTACTAATAGTATGGACGAGAAAGGGGATTACAGTGAGAAAGGCGAGACTCTTTCAAAACGAGGTCTCCTCTTATTATTCTTTATTACATATTTTTTTAACCAACCAGCAGATTAAACTGTTAAAATTCAGTCCGGCAAACAGAGCGAACACTATAATTTCCTCGTTTAAAAAGGAAATAAAATAAACATTAGATGCTGGTGAGCAAGATGATCTCTGAATTGCTAACAATATGTTCTACAAATATTTTCTGTCAACCGGTGCTTTCCATTCGCATAACGAGGGTAAAGCAGGAACTGTAGGTCTTTATGGCAATACCCAGTGCTTGGTTTTTATTACAAAAATAATAACAATGGAAAAAATTCAGATATCCGAATTTGGAGTACGCATGTTGCTTTTTTGCTCGATTTATAGATCGCCTTCTTCAATTCGAAGCAAGTTAGAAGATTATTGATCGATGAAAAAATACAAATTTTACCCCTCCTCTAATCACTGGTGCTAATATATAGAGCTTAGAGAGTGAAAAAAGAATACAAAAATATCCGTGATGCATAGACGTACACGCATTATTGCACGTTCCTAGGGTATCGGATTCGAAAATATCTTATATTTAATTGTTTTATTTATTTAAAGTACATGTTATTAATAATGAATATAGTAATCGTGCTTGCTAATTACAGTATTAATATTCCTCACTTGCTTTGTGAAATTTAACCAGATGTGTTTACAAGCGCTATCTGTACATACCTATGTATTGATGAAATATAAAACTATGAGTCTCAAATTTATTTTTTTTTGTAGAGTTGCAATAAAATTTAAAAAAAATTGTCATAATTTTGTTTAATTTTCAAAAACATGCGCACCGGTGGATTACTCGGGCGCGGGAGAAATAAATGCGCGCAGTCGAGATCCGGATTGATTAAACGGCATTAGTGAAGACGTTGACAAGCGAAAAGTATAATAATGTTTGTATATCAAATACATACATAGATGTGTGTATTCGACCGATAAACTCAGTAAGGATGTATTGAGTAAGACTGAGTGTGTTACGTTGTCTTCGCTCGTACTATTCTTCAGTCCATCATCATGTCAAGACCAAAAGTGGGTGTGCTCGGGAAGGAAAGTAGACTGACCTTGAGAGTACCATTTTCTCTTCTACGAGCATGGACGATTATTTAGGACGATTTTACACTTTAGAACGAAAGCCGGAGAAAGAAGGAGAAAGAGGCGCCGTTCGATGAGGAGGAAGAAGAGGCGGAGCTGAGGAATGCGGGAAATTCAAATAAATCTCCGGGAAAATTTTACATATTCTCAAAGAATTCGGAGAAAAACTATATCCATTCCTTCCCGAGCACACCCACTTTAGGTATTGCCATGATGAGGGACTGAATAATACCACGAACAAAGACGCGTAACACACACAGTCTTACTTAATACATCCTTACAATGAGTTTATCGATCGAATTCACACATGGATTTATGTATTTGATATACAAACATTATTATACTTTTCGCTTGTCAATGTCTTCACTAATGCCGTTTGATCAATCCGCATGTCGACTGCGCTCATTTATTTCTCCCGTGCCCGAGTAATCCACCGGTGCGCATCTTTTTAAAAATTAAAACAAAATTATGACAAACTTTTTTTCTGTACATTTCTTTCTCTCCCTCTCTCTCCCTTTTACTATACACATCACTCAGTCACACTCTCTTTCCGATCCTTTCCGGTAATTGACAGATGAAATCAACTGCTGTTCACTGCTAAAAGTCTGATTAATGAAATAAAAAATATGCTGATTGTGAGTGCATTATATAAAATAAGAAAGGTTTTCGACGCTTTCCTTTATTGGTATTAAAAAGACAACTTTAATCTCTCTCTCTCTCTCTCTCTCTCTCTCTCTCGCTATTTCTGCCCCTTCCTCCGTTTCACCCCATCTGTATCCCTGTCGCTCATTCTATCAGAGATATCAACGGGCCGGCCCAACATCTCGTGCGCCCAGGCCGGTTTAATTAATTAATCAATCAATTAATTATTTATTAATTGATTAATTGTTTTATACATTATAAAAGTGTGGCAACGTTTGAAGACGTTCTTGACTAACTTAAGATTAGCTTTACTTATAGCATATTTCATTACCTTTGTTGAAATGGAATGAATTAATAAATAATAAAGAGGAGAAGATATGCATAAATTTTTATAACATAGAGTATATAAAAACAAATAAGTTTAATGGATGCTTCCAGCTTGTTAGATCATACATTTATATTTTTACATGTTTCTTTAAAAATAATATTATTTGCCATTACCGCCATACAATTGTGTCAACTTCTGCCTTGTGGTTTTCCGTTGCTGGAATGTTATGAAACTACGCCGCATTGATTTATTTTGTTGGCGATATTACTCCTTTGAGTTTAAACCTCTTAAAATAGTGTTTGTTTAATCATATTAGCATCCTAGTTAACGCGATCCATTTCTTGTCTAATAATAATCGATTTCTAGCTTGCCGTCCTAATAGACGAATGCTCAATTTGTAGATTTTCTCTTTTTCTCTCGTGTCCGCCAGAACAAGTGCACTTCGCGACGTCGCTCTTCAATCTCGAGCGCATCTCCGACTCGATCCACGAGCAGCGCAGCCTGGGCGGAGCGTCCGCTCGCTCCGCAGGGGGCGGGGCCAACGCAGATTTGGGAATCAAGGGGGCGGGGCCAAGGCAGCCGTGGGAATCAAGGGGACGGGGCCAAGGCAGCCGTGGGAATCAAGGGGGCGGGGCCATGGCAGCCGTCGGAATCAAGGAAGCGGGGCCAAGGCAGCCGTGGGAATCAAGGAGGCGGGGCCAAGGCAGCCGTGGGAATCAAGGGGGCGGGGCCAAGGCAGCAGTGTTAATCAAGGGGGCGGAGTCTCTCTTTCTCTGGCTGTCTTTCGCTCTCTCTCTCCCTCCCACTCTCTCTCTCTCTCGCCTAGCATGGATATTATTATTTGTCCAGCCCCATAGTTTACAGCTGGCAGCCTGCGCTATTGTGCAAGCCTTGGCCTTTCAGGTGACTATGTACGTCAAACGGCCGTTTGCCATGTTCAACCGAAATGGAGCTCCATTTTCAATTTCCTCCAGCCATTGAACTCCGATGATCTGCGTTTCATGATTGAGGGTTCGAGATCCAGAACACCTTTGAAGATGAGATTAACACAAATTGGAGGCAAGTCTTCATCAGTCGATTTTCATAGGCAATATTTTCTATTACATTGATGATTTCAGCTACAGAATTTCACATAAGCATTATCACTACACCCTAGCTGTTTTCCAGTATCAAATCGGCCTGCCTATGCAGTCCTCAAGTCAATGACGCATTCATTCAAACCGCCTGGCACACTTGCATTCATTGTATTTTCTCATTGCCTTTTCAAAATAAGCAATATTCCAGTGGACATCTCATTCTTACTCGTCTGCTAACCGATATATGTCCACCTCTTCATTGCTTTGTTTCCTTCTTCTTTTTCTTTCTAAACCTCCGTGGTTGTCGCAGTGGGTGAGGGCTCAAGACAACAACTCGGCCACGACTCGGACTAGCTGCCGAGTTGGTTAGTCAAAGAGCAGAGAGAGAGAGAGAGAGAGAGAAAGATAGAGAGAGAGAAAGAAAGAAAGAGTAAGAGGTAAAACAAGAGAGAGAGAGAGTGTGTGTGTAAGGGAGAGAAGGAGAGAAAGATGAATATTTATCCGTACAGTGAGAAACGAAACGTAAGAATGAGACAAATTAATGTTTATTCGATGTTTAAAATTACCGAAGCTCTTCGCACTCTCACTCGCTTGTCTTCCTATCATCGCTATCTCAATAATATTGTTTACTGTGTCTTTCTAGTCATTTCTATTTCTCTCTCTCCCTGCATCTCTTTCTCGCTCTCGCTATAACTTTATTTTTATCCAATTATTATTTGAATCACCTTGAAATATTTGCTATACGCTTTATTCCCTATGAGCACAATATATTTCATAGATAAAATGGGAGGACGAAGATGAAGGAAAGGATATGAGTAAACACGCATGAAAGTCTAGACTGCACGAGCGGAAAAAAGTGTATGTTAAGATTTGTCGCGATATTATTGGAGGAAAAAAAAGTGCAACAGGTTATCATCACCTATGCAGAAGAAAAACAAACAATATTATTAATGACGTGCACTGAGACAAGAAAGTGTTTTTTACAACAAGAGTGGCAACAGCAAAAAAAAAGTGTGATCATAAAGGATTGGGCAGTTTGGACACGGACGGCGTGATTCGACGGCGAGCCAGGCATTATTTATTTATTTGTTCATACATCGTTAAGATGTGACGACATTCAAATAGTTAATAGAAAAGTTCAAGTGTGATTAAAGGGGAAGGGGGATGGAGGGGCAGCAGACCGCTCACGACATCGCCATGCCTGGCACGCCAGGCATGGCGATGTCGGGCTTTCCGGCTTTGTCGCGAATACGGGCGGGCCTGCAACGGAATTTGGTGGTTGCAAGATGTCAGGTATTCATAGTGAAAAATATTTGTTTTGAAAGCTGCTTCATTTTATTGGCCTCTTATTATCTCTATTCATTTGCAGTTGTTTTATATATTTATTTTTATCATTCTACAACGACGAAGTAACGATTCGAAAGATCGCCGAAATCATTTATCACAGTGCCTCGGCACAAAAGCGCCTGTGCCCATGTACTGACCACATTCAAGGTTATTTGCCTTTATTTTTTCTTCATGAATTTCTCTGTTCGGGCAGAATTTTATTGAAATTTTTTTAGATTAAATATTATTAGAAATATTCTTAAATCATTTTTTTTATTTCCAAAGTTATAATCTTTAAAAAAATGTGAACACTCTTTTTTTGATTAAAAAAACCACGAAGTGAAAGCATACAGCGACTAACTCCATCGAGGTTCCCTCTTTTTTCTGTTTCTCTCTCTTTCTCTCTCTCTCTTTCTCTCTCTCTCTCTCTCTCTCTCTCTGTCTCTCTCCCTCATTTTGCCTCTTTCTCCCTTTCGCTCTCTCTCTCTCTCACTCTCTCTCTCGCTCTCTCCCTCTCTTAATCTCACTCTCTCTCTCTCTCTGTCTCTCTCTGTCTCTCTCTCTCTCTCTCTCTCTCTCTCTCTTTCTCCGATAGAGGAGATAATGACATTCGGATATGAGATTCATCGACAGTCCGGACGCGAGAGAACCAAGCTCGGACTCGCGCCACTCGAGCGATGAAAGGAAAAGGAACTTTCCCGAACTTTCATAAATCTCTTACCATTTGTCTCTACTTCTCTTCTTATTAATAATTCTTTCACAGCAATATAAACACTTTATTTTAAGAACTTCCTTGTTTTTTTGCGGAAACAATAAAAACAGTAATCAAACAGTTTTTTTTATATTTATTGCAAAAAAGAATTCGGAGGGAGAAAAGGCTGAGCAGAGCGAGCAAGAGAAAAATCGAGTCAGGGAGAGAGAGAGAGAGAGTAAAAAGAAGAGAGATAATGAAAGGGTAAATTTTAAACATTATGCTAATAATATATTCTAACGAAAATCTCTCTCTCTCTCTCTCTCTCTCTCTCTTCAGAACGATCGCTCTGCGAGCCGGTCGAGATGAACGGCGCCAGTTTCTACGCAAACGGCTCGATGCAGATGACATCGCATACACTGTTTGTCTCTTCTTTTTCCCGCCAAAACTCATTTCAATCTCTAACAATATGATTTCGCGCCGATTTATTTGGAATATCTATAGTTTTCCTCGGAATTCTTTGAGAATATGTAATTTTTCCCGGAGATTTATTTGAATTTCCTGCATTCCTCAGCTCCGCCTCTTCTTCCTCCTCATCGAACGGCGTCTCTTTCTCCTTCGATCTCTGCGTCCTCGACTCGTTGGCTTTCGTTCTAAAGAGTAAAATCGTCCTAAATAATCGTCCATGCTCGTAGAAGAGAAAATGGTACTCTCAAGGTCAGTCTACTTTCCTTCCCGAGCACACCCACTTTTGGTCTTGACATGATGATAGGCTGAAGAATAGTACTACCGAAGACAGCGTAGCACACACAGTCTAAATTACTACATCCTTACTGAGGTTATCGATCGAATACACACATGTATGTATGTATTTGATATACAAATATTATTATACTTCTCGCTTGTCAACTTATTCTGTCGTTCCGCAAAGCAATACATATCAATCCTCAACAAGACTGCCCGCATTTATTTCTCCCGTCCCGAGTAATCCACCGGTGCGCATCTATTTTTTTCTTGAAAATTAAAACAAAATTATGACCAACTTTCTTCTTCTACATTTCTCTCTCTCACCATCTTGCTCTCTTCATCCATTTCTCTCCCTCTCTCTCTCTCTCTCTCTCTCTTCCTTTTTTTACTATACACATCTCTCAGTCACACTCTCTTTTCAATCCTTTCCGGTAATTGAGAGAATCAAATGCTGTTCATTGCTAAAGCCTGATTAATGAAATAAAAAAATATGTTGATTGTGAGTGCATTATAAAAAATAAGAAGGTTTTCAACGCTTTTCTTTGTTGGTATAAAATAGACTACTTTAATAGGAGAACGAAGTCTTACGTTGGTGATGAACATATTATACACATATGCCTTCTGTGGCAGAAACGATGTTTTTCGCACTCCCTCACACTTCCAGATATGTATATCCATGTTCGCTAAATACACAGTTCCTTCGGAAGGCGCTGTTCTGAGGTTCTTTAGGTCTCGGCAGGAAGGAGGAAACTTTCAATTTTCGACAAGGATAAGAAATGCCACATGGGGAGTCTATGGACCTCCGTACTCCCGAGGGATTCGGCTACCTTCCTGGTGTGGCTCCTGTTCGGGCGTGGCGTGGAACTCGGGACAGAGAGAGAGAGAGGGAGAGAGAGAGAAAGAGAGAGAGAGAGAGAAAGAGAGAGAAAGAGAGAGAAGGAGAGATAGAGAGAGAGGTGAATTATGCCATGCCGAGTTAGCTAAAAAAAAATCACTGACATACATATGTATCTTGCTTCCACGAATGGCACGTATTTTCCTAGCACTTTGCTATTTAAAACAAAGGTATTCTTTCTCGCAATCAGCTAGCACTTCCAATTTTCGTTCTCCGGTGGTTATATTATTGAGGAAAGTTACATACATATGTATATACATACATAGACTTGTTTGCTGTTCCGTGGTCACGTCCTTCCTCTGTTCTTGTAATAAGAAAGTATTTGAAATTCGGAATGTGACGTGTTTGCTACCTTTATTTATATACTTATAAATAAACATACTTGTAAATTAATGCTTGAATTACTGCGTAAGCTTCCCAGAGAATTTTTTTCCTTACTGTTAACGTCAACGAAAACTTCGCTTCAAGAGCAAATCAATAATTACTTATGCTCCCTTGCTAATGATTTTGAAGAATATAGATTTTTATGCGTTGTTTTAACAATACACTTGCAAAAAGTTAAACGTTCCCTCTTGTAATCGAGCAACAAATAATAGATGAAAGCTTTATTTCGAAAACAGCATAAGAAATAAGTGATATGCAGAGCGGATACAATTTATCAAGCTATTCTCAGGAAGGAGAGAAGGCTAGGAGCTGAGTCCTCCTTCGTAAGGCCACCTTGGACAACTTTGGGAAAGTAGCTTCGCTTGAGGGCTTTTGAAAGGAGCAGGGAAAAAATTAAATATTGATTTGGACAACAAGCAAGAAAACTCTGGAAAGCTACAATCACAAAGTCATCTAGAGTAGAGCGAATAAAAGAGAGTTATAACTCAACATGTATCACAACCTTATATGAAATATTAAGTGAATTGAACTTTTGAAGACAACAATAAGTTGGAAGTCTGTGAGTGAAGTAGGGATGGAAAAAACTTGCCAAATCAAAGCAATATTAGCTTGAAATAATAAAGCTTAAAAAGAGAGGGAGGAAATATAAGAAATTGTGGACTGGCTGCTTGCGAGACAGAGTTTGAATAGAGAGAAAGAGACCATTCACAGAGTCGTTTTCTATCCATTTAGCTTGTGCAGACATTTGTTAGGTTGGCAGTAGTTAATTATATTCATGCGAAATTAATAATCTTGCGAGTGTTGTTTAAATAAAAAATTTCAAAATATCTCCTCAAATTCTATTCAACTCGAGAATTAAGCGAATATTGTATTTGACGTTTGTACATAAGTAGACAAGGATCAGTGATAGAACAGCATTTCCTCAGTTTTGAAAAATTAATAAAGGGTAGAAATCAGCAAAAAAATTCTGATTTGGATTCTCTACCAAAACTGCGATTTTCTTTCTTTTTTTCAAAATAAAATAGAGTTTTTTTCGGCCGATCTCATATCTGTTCGTTTAACTTACGTCATGGTAAAACGGGAGCAAGTGGAGCATAAGAGGATAAGCGGAGAATGCGAGAAAGGGGAGAGGGGGTCTCTCAAGGAAGGGAGGTCCCCAATCACTTTTGGGGTCTAAGACGGACCCCTCAGACCTGGCGATTCGGGTTGTTGACCCAGACGACAGGGCGGGATTCGCTGTTGATCGCGTGGCTGACATTGTTGATAATGTCATCGAGGGAGTAGACGTTCGAGGAAATAACATCTGAAAAATATATAATAGTTGTAAGTTTATCATAAAAATATTATTCATTCATTTCATTATTATTATAACTTATACATCTTGATATAATAATTTCTTTATTCCCGATCGCTCAAATGACTTTCAAATGAAAACAACTTATCAGTAAAGATTTTTTTCTTTATAAATAATATGTAGAATCTATAAGAATTGTGAATCTCATTATCAATGAAATCGATAATATAAACAAATGTAGGAATATTTTGACGTTCGCTTACTTAGATGCCAGCTTATAGGACGTGTTCATATTTTCTTTTGAGCGATCGGGAATAAAGAAATTATTATATCAAGATGTATAAGTTATAATAATAATGAAATGAATGAATAATATTTTTATGATAAACTTACAACTATTATATATTTTTCAGATGTTATTTCCTCGAACGTCTACTCCCTCGATGACATTATCAACAATGTCAGCCACGCGATCAACAGCGAATCCCGCCCTGTCGTCTGGGTCAACAACCCGAATCGCCAGGTCTGAGGGGTCCGTCTTAGACCCCAAAAGTGATTGGGGACCTCCCTTCCTTGAGAGACCCCCTCTCCCCTTTCTCGCATTCTCCGCTTATCCTCTTATGCTCCACTTGCTCCCGTTTTACCATGACGTAAGTTAAACGAACAGATATGAGATCGGCCGAAAAAAACTCTATTTTATTTTGAAAAAAGAAAGAAAATCGCAGTTTTGGTAGAGAATCCAAATCAGAATTTTTTTGCTGATTTCTACCCTTTATTAATTTTTCAAAACTGAGGAAGAGAAAATGGTATACTCGTAGAAGAGAAAATGGTATACTCTCAGGCTTCTTACTCCTTCCCGAGAACGCCCACTTTTGGTATTGCCACGACGATGGACTGAAGAATAGTACGAACAAAGACAACGTAACACACACAGTCTTACTTACTACGTGCTCACTGAGTTTATCGATCGAATACACACATGTATGTATTTGATATACAAACATAATTATACTTTATGTTTATCAATTTTTCCATACCGCATGCCGGACTTATCACTACGCATCTCGACTGCGCGGATTTATTTCTCCCGTGCCCGAGTAATCTACCGGTGCGCATCTTTTTGAAAATTAAAACAAAATTATGACAAACTTTTTTTCGGTACATTTCTCTCTCTCTCACTCTCTCACCCTCTTGCTCTCTTCATCCATTTCTCTCCCTCTCTCCTTCTCTTTTACTATACATATCGCTCAGTCACACTCCCCTTCCAATCGTTTCCAGTAATTGACAGATGAAATCAAATTCTGTTCACTGCTAAAGGCCTTATTAATGAAATAAAAATATGCTGATTGTGAGTGCATTATAAAAAATAAGAAAGGTTTTCGACGCTTTTCTTTATTGGTTTAAAATAAACAACTTTATTAGGAGAACATAGTCTTGCGTTGGTGATGAAACATACATATTATGCCTTCTGCGGCCGAATTTGGAATACGCATGTTGCTTTTTCTGCTAGATTTGCAATCGGCGAAAAAGATTACTTTTAGCTGATTGTAACAGACTCCTATGCATTCTTTAAGATGTTTAAAGTAATTAGAAGAATTGTAATAGCAGAAAATCATTCAAAATTGATTGCTATTCCCATATATTTTCCTATACTTTTGTCAGCAAGCTACACGTTATTTCCTACTTTAATGACAGTGAAAATTTCGATGCGAATTTTTTATGACTCTTAACGTCAGTGAAGACTCCGCCTCGTACGCTCAATATCTACTTATTTTGAAGAATATGAATTTTAGTGTACTCGTAGTGTGCTGATAATACTGTTGCAAAGGTAAAACGTTTCCTCTTGCCATCTAGCAACAAATAATAGATGAAAGCTTTATTCCGAAAACAGCATACAAAATAAGTGATATGAAGAGCGGATACAATTTATCAAGCTATTCTCAGGAAGGAGAGAAGGCTAGGAGCTGAGTCCTCCTTCGTAAGGCCACCTTGGACAACTTTGGGAAAGTAGCTTCGCTTGGGGGCTTTTGAAAGAAGCGGGGAAAAAATTAAATATTGGCTTGACAACAAAAAAAACTCTGGAAAGCTACAATCACAAAGTAGTCAAGAGTAGAGCGAATAAAAGAGAGTTATAACTCAACTTGTATCACAACCTTATATGAAATATTAAGTGAATTGAACTTTTGAAGACAACAATAAGTTCGAAGTGTGAGTGAAGTAGGGATGGAAAAGGCGCGCGTTTCTGTGTCATTTTAAACATCATGAAATGCACGTAGGAAAGCGCTCTCGCAAATTGAAGAAAAAACTGAGAAATGATAAAACGGATTCGGATAGAGATTAGAACGAGGCAAACAGCATCTTCTGTAACAGGACACTCAACGATTCGTAAGAGGGGTTCGTCTCTTCAAGGAAGGGGTCCTATTCAGAGGAATTCTGGTCCTATTACGGGAAATACAGTATACATACGTTCATAGAGCGCAAAAAATCTTAGAAGAGCAAACAAATGTGAGCAGTAAGAAAGATTTGCGTAAATTTGGAGAGAGGGGAAACTTGCCAAATCAAAGCTAATATTTTAATCTCTCTCTTTCTCTGTCTCTCTCTCTGTCTCTCTCACTTGCTTTCTCTCTATCCCTCTCAGCATCTCTCCCTTTCTCATCGTGTCTCTAGTCAATCTCTCGTCATCCTTTCGGGGCCGTCATTTCAGACTGTAACTGACGAAACAGAAAAAAAGGGGTTCATTTTTAGTGCTTAATATAAAAATAGAAAAGATATCGGTGCGATTCTTGATATAAAATATACAATCTTCATATGTGAACATGAGGACCCGGTAGTATTGTGTTGGTGAGGAAGCATATTATGGATTACTGCAGAATTGAGCGATGCTTGCAGAATTGTACATCTCTCATATTTGGAATAATTTTAAACAAACGTTTTTTTCTCTCTTTTAACGGAGGTGAGGAAATATTATGGAGGACTTCAGCAGCCAGAGCGACAATTTCCAGATTAGGTGCCACCTTCCTCTCCCCTTCTGTAGCATCATCCCTCGACACTTTCCTGATACGTTGTCGTTAAAACCTGTTTTGTCAAAATGAGAAAAACAATTCGTAACGAAGGAGTATTGAAATTACAAACTAGTTATTCGCATACAAACAACCAGAATTGTTGGAGTTTAGGGTTTCTGACCATCTTGTTGTTTGTTAAAAAAATATTTGGAGTGGAAACCAAGTTTATAATTAATTTTTAATAAATACAGGACGAATTTTAAATTTATATTCGGAAATTCTACTAGAGAATGAACCGGTGGTTGCAAGGAACAATCTTATTAGAGACAACTTGGAGCCTAGACTGATATTCGAACGATATGGGTGACACCTCTAAAAAACATTCCGTATACATCGCATTCTGATACAAAGCAAATATTACGATCTTAGAGCCTCAAAATATGTGTATTTTTTCATCTCTAAATTTCACCAAACGTTTCCTAACGACTCGATGGCTCGTCTCTATAAAGCATCAGAATCGACCTTACCTTCAATGCTCTCTCTCTCTCTCTCCCACTCTTTTCCATCTCACTCACTCTCCTTCTCTCTCTCTATCTCTCTGTATTTTCTCTTTCTTTCTTTCTCTTCCCTCTCTCTCTCTTTCTCTTTCTCGTTCCCTCTCATTGAAATAAACGTCTGGCATTTATTATCCTTGCTGCAAGTCCTTCCGATGGAATCCTCCCCTGGTTGAGCGCATTGAAATAAAGTAAGAAAAGTCTTCAGAACGATGCTGTATTGCAGCTAAGATATACAAGCTTCTTTGGAGAACACGAGGACCCGATAGTTTTGCATTGGCGTGCAAACATATTGTGGGGGTGGCTAGATTGATTCTTCGCTGCTCCCTTGACGTATGATAGTGAAAATGAAGCAACTGTTTTAAACTGCGTGTCTGTAACCTTTAAGCACGGATTTTTTTCTCGATTTCATTTATCAAAATTCGCTCACCTATGCAACTCAAAGTCCTATACAAAATATAGTGTAATTAAAAAAAAATTCCTTGCCTTTTCATTTTGTGAGAACAATTTTTTTAGTTTGATATGGCATTCTTTCTTTCTGACAATCAGCTCGAGCTTCCAGTTTATGCTCGCCGGTGGTTTTTCTACCACATAAAGAGTTTTTTTTATCTCTTGTGTTCTTTTCCAGGCTGAATCGCGCATAAATCTCTCAATAATTTATTACTTCGGAATATTTAACTATTGGTTATTGAACTAGATATGTACATATATGTAAGTGCAATACATACATACATACATATTTCTGTTAATAATTCATTATTTCAACTTTGGGTTATCAAATTAATGGACATGGCTTTATATTTTGTACGAGAGTAAAATAGGTAAAGCAAGATCGAGAGAGTGAGGGAGAGAGAGCAAGAGAGAGAAAGCAAAAGAGAGTGAGAGGGAGAGAGCAAGTGAGAGAGGGAGAGAGAGGAGGGAGGGAGAGGGAGGGAGAGATAGAGGGAGGGAGAGAGAGGGAGCGAGAGTGAGCAAGAGAGAGCAAGAGAGAGAAAGCAAGCGAGAGGGAGAGGGAGAGCGAGAGAAAGTGAGATTGAGATAGTAGTGTGGCTGGTGTTATCGTCGCAATCATCCAATTTGTGCTCACCGGTGGTTTCATTTACTTGCTTTTCTTCTTGCGTCCGATTGTTGTCATTGAGCTTTTTGAAGACATAAAAACTTTTCACTGAGCAATAATCTGGGAATGTGAATAAACCAAGTCACATATCAAAAGAGTGGATTACAAGGAATAAATTAAATTAAGAAGACCGTAATCGTTCTAATTAATGATATTTAATAACCGGAAAGTGGCGTGTAGGGACTCTCGACTTTTCGAAGCTGCCGTCAACCGATTCAACCATATTTTCATCTCTCTCTCTCTCTCTCTCTCTCTCTCTCTCTGTCTCTCTCTGTCTCTCTCTGTCTCTCTCTCTGTCTCTCTCTCTGTCTCTCTCTCTCTTTCTCTGTCTCTCTATCTCACTGACTTTCACTGTCACTGTCTCTCTTTCTCTTTCTGTCTCTCCATTTCTCTGGCTTTCTCTCTATCTCTCATCATCTCTCCCTTTCTCATCGTCTCTCTCCTCAATCTTTTCAGACTGAAATTGACGAAACAGAAAAAAGAAATAGAGTTCATTTTGAGTGCTTAATATAAAATCAGAAAAGATATTGGTGCGATTCTCGGTATGAAATATACAACCTTCATAAGTGAACATGAAGACCCGGTAGTATTGTGTTGGTGAGGAAGCATATTATGGATTACTGCAGAATTGAGCGATGATCTCATATTTGGAATAATTTTAAACAAACGTTTTTTTAATCTTTTAACGGAGAACTTTTAATGAGAAATTTACTAGTTTGTTCTCGTGCAGTGAGTTTTAATGTTTTCGTCTCCACTATGTTTGAAATCCTCCTTTCCGTATGGCTAAGGCGTTCGACTTGAAATTCAGAGGTCCAGGTTGGATCTCTAGCCTCTCAACTTGAATCCAATTGAATCCACACGCAGGGTTGCTGTATAGAGCACATTTGTCCAGCCATTCTCCCTCGTACTTTGCTCATTCATTTATTTAGATTTGTTTCCTTATATTTTATTTACTCAAAAAAATATTTGGATTGGCCACTTTCAGATCAAAATCAGTTTAAAAGTTCCCCCTAATAAGACCGCCGCACATATTTGTAAATCCACCTGTTCATTATCAAGTTTCGCTTTCTTTGATAAATTTTTACTTTCTTCCTTTTCATTTTTTTAAGCTGAAAATATTTGACAGCAATCGTGCAAAAAGGAAGACACTTAAATATTTCATTAAAACATTCGAAGCATCAGCGTGACCCGGTGGATTTAGAAATATGGGCAGTATTATTGGGGAGGACTTAAAATCGAATTCGATTTCATTGCACTTCGGAATGTTTATATGTAATAGAAAACATACATATTTAAGTGCATTAATAAATAATTGTAGTGATGCGAAATTGTACAGCTGGTAGGGCGACTCTCGAACAAGGTATCCTCACTTCATGAGAAAAAGAAAATTCATTAAATAGTTGAAAAAGCGTGACAGAATCATTTCAAATTATTCTGAACATTGAACGCAGACCAGCACTTATAGCGAACTGACCGTCTTCCAAAATATGTTACCTCACAAAAGACATTTTATAGCAATAAAGAATCGCGATTAACTTTTTATTATTTTACATTATGCATTCAACATGGTTTTTTTCTTCAAGGAAGCTTTTTCGCAGTGAACGACATTTTAATTCATAAGTTAAATGCTGCTAATGGAAATGATTTGTTGAAAAGCGGTTCAGAGGCATGCTTCATAATTATAAAGATGGGGGAGGAATAACCAGAAATATCGAGCCGGGCGCAGAAGGCCTCCATAATATGTTTCATCACCAACGCATAACTGCTGGGTTCTCATGTTCTCCAAAGAAATTTGTTTACATTATGTCAATTACTTTTCTCATTTTATATTAACTGTTGCAAAGGTTAAACGTTTCCCCTTGTTATCAAGCAACAAATAATAGATGAAAGCTTTATCTCGAAAACAGCATAAGAAATAAGTGATATGAAGAGCGGATACAATTTATCAAGCTATTCTCAGGAAGGAGAGAAGGCCAGGAACTGAGTCCCCCTTCGTAAGGCCACCTTGGACAACTTTGGAAAAGTAGCTTCGCTTGGGGGCTTTTGAAAGGAGCTTTAACTCTAATAATTCCGGGAAAAAAAAACAAATTAAATATTGATTTGGATAACAAAAAAAACTCTGGAAAGCTACAATCACAAAGTTATCTAGAGTAGAGCGAATAAAAGAGAGTTATAACTCAACTTGTATCACAACCTTATATGAAATATTAAGTGAATTAAACTTTTGAAGACAACAATAAGTTGGAAGTCTGTGAGTGAAGTAGGGATGGAAAAGGCGCGCGTCTCTGTGTCATTTTAAGCATCATGAAATGCACGTAGGAAAGCGCTCTCGCAAATTGAAGAAAAGGCTGAGAAATGATAAAACGGATTCGGAGAGAGATTAGAACGAGGCAAACGGCATCTTCTGTAACAGGACACTCAACGATTCGTAAGAAGGGTTCGTCTCTTCTAGGAAGGGGTCCTATTCAGAGGAATTCTGGTCCTATTACGGGAAATACAGTATACATACGTTCATAGAGCGTGAAAATATCCAAGAGCAAGCAAATGTGAGCAGTAAGAAAGATTTGCGTAAACTTGGAGGAAAGGAGAAGTTGCCAAATCAAAGCAAAATTAACTTGGAGATAATAAAGCTTAAAAAAAGAGGGAGAAAACAGATGAAATTGTGGACTGGCTGCTTGCGAGACAGAGTTTGAATAGAGAGAATGAAGAGACCATTCACAGAGTCGTTTTCTATCCATTTAGCTTGCGGACATTTGTTAGGTTGGCAGTAGTTAATTATATTAATGCGAAACTTGCGAGTGTTGATAAAATAAAACATATCAAAATATCTCCTCAAATTCTATTCAACTCGAGAATTAAGGGAATATTGTATTTGATATTTGTACATAAGTAGACAAGGATCACGTGACAGAACGGCGTTTCTTCAGTTTTGCAAAATTAATAAGGGCAGAAATCGAGAAAAAAATTCCGCTTTTGATTCTCTACCAAAACTGCGATTTTCTTTCTACTTTTCAAAATAAAATAGAAATATTTTTTCTGCCGATCTCATATCTGTTCGTTTAACTTACGTCATGGTAAAACGGGAGCAAGTGGAGCATAAGAGAATAAGCGGGGAAAGCGAGAAAGGGGAGAAGGGGTCTCGCAAGGGGGGGGGTCCCCAATCACTTCTGGGGTTTAAGACGGCCCCTCAGACCTGACGATTCGGGTTGTTGACCCAGACGACAGGGCGGGATTCGCTGTTGATCGCGTGGCTGACATTGTTGATAATGTCATCGAGGGAGTAGACGTTCGAGGAAATAACATCTGAAAAATATATAATAGTTGTAAATTTATCATTAAAATATTATTCATTAATTTCATTATTATTTTAACTTATTTATCTTGACAAAACAATTTCTTTATTCTCGATCGCTCAAAAAAATTGGAACACGTCAATGAAATCCCACAGTTTCGCATCTAATTGTAAGTAAGCGCAAGTCAAAATATGGGAACATTCGTTTATATTATCGATTTCATGTGCAATGAGATAAACAATTCTTATAAGTTGTATATATTATTTTTAAAAAAATCTTTACTGACAAGTTGTTTTCATTTAAAAGTCATTACCTCGTTTCCCACTACTCTACCTTTATAGACAATTGAGTTCAGTGAAAAACCCTCTTGTTGTTTTAGTCACAAAGGCAAAATAGTAATCAATAAATATAAATAAATAAATAGACAAAATCTCGTACGAGTGAAAAGGTCGCCAAAGCTCTGTTCGATTCGCTGGCACCGCTGGAATTGCTGATGCGCTTCGTCCTCTCCGATCGAGCGATCCCAGTCCCTGAGAAAGAAATTACGGTTTTCATTATTATTTTTACTTAGTTTTTTAAGACAATTATTGTTATGTACAAATATTTCACTTATAATTACGAAAATGAACATGCGGTTTTGCTTGCTGCCTTCCATATTACTACGACAAGCAGACACGAAGATTCTGATTTCGTTACGTTTCGCAGTTGATACATTAATCAATATTAGAAATTAATACAAAAGTAATAAATCCTCCAGCATGTATAATAAGATAAAAATGAATATTAAAAAAACCAAATTAATAAATAATAAAATGATGATCTTACATAATCTGAAGGGGTGTCTGCGGCTTGATGAAGATTGCGATAGGATGGATATTCGCGACGGTCTGGAGACGGCGGATCGCGTTGCCCGACACGTCCAGGATGCAGTGGCGGCCCTGTAGGGGGATGTCGCTGGTTATTCTCTCTCTCTCTCTCTCTCTCTCTGCTCTCTCTTCTCTCTCCCTCTCTTTCTCTCTGTCTCAATCGCACTCTCTCTCTCCGTCTCCCTCTATATCTGCTCTGCTCTGCTCTCTCTCTCTTCTGCTCTCTCTCTCTCTACCCTCTCTCTCTCTCTCTCTCTCTCTCTCTCTCTCTCCTCTTACCTGATCCGCAACTGCCCTGACGCTGTCAATTGAGGTTCCGTATAGATTGTTCTGGAATTGCCCTGCCTCGATGAAGAGGTTGTTCTTGACATCCTCTTCCATCTGCCCCTTCGACACGAAATGATAGTCGCGGCCATTCACTTCATTCGCGCGCGGCGGGCGAGAAGTGTCTAAGGTAAGAAAAGCTTGGCTAAGGACACTAAGATTAAGGCCAAGGCTAAGTTCTCTGTAAGGAATTAAAGTATAGGACACTACCCGTCTAAAGAAAGGATGTTGGATATCGATAAATTTCTTTAGCATCGATAAATTTCTTTATTTCTCCTATTTACAATATTTACGCACTTTTAGGTTTCCTTTTATCATCGTCGATAATTTACATCGTGTACGATAAATCTGTTTAATTGTTAATCAACTATACAACGACACACAGCAGCCCTAGGATCTACGAAAACTAACAGCGCAATATATATCTCTGCTGTGACAAATGAAAGCGCCTGTTCATCCGAAACTTGACCGTTCCAGATTTTCAATAATTACATAAATTAAATATACATATATAAATCTAATTATTTCGATAAAAATAATAATAAATTAAGCGAATAAATATGAAGCGACTAACGAGGGACGCAGCTGCCGAATCGATTTGGCTGCCTCGTCACGAGTTCGTCGTTGATCTTGTCCTTCAGCGCGCCCAGGACAATGACGGGGCGCACGTAGTTCACTGAAAGATTTAACGAGGTAAATTGGAAGAAATAAAAAAGTGAAATTATATGTTCGTTAAAAAAAGTATGATAAAGTATTTCAAAGCTAATTTCAACCAAATTAATTATTTTCATTAAAAAAAGAAGCAAAAACAATAAAATTGCTAATTGTAAATAAATAAAATTTATTTAAAAAATTCTACTTACACTGTTGCTGATCGACTGCGATATACGAGTAGACTGGGTCATCAGAAGTGGCCACTGAAATGATATGATAAAATTTTTTTAATCCTTTTTAATTCCGTCTTCCCCAACTCACCACAACAAAATGTACCGTTCATCATTAAACAACATGCAAGGAGGACGAAATTAGCTTTCTTTTGACACTCAACAAAGCAAACACGTCAGATCTGGTTATACACATCACAACTTCTATCCCAACAAGAAAAAAAATGCAAATCTTTATATCTTTTAAATTATTGTTTTGGAGCCCTGACTTAATTTATGGAAACCCCTTGAACCATGCAAATACAAATTAGCACGTTTCTATTTCCCTTACATTTGTATCTCCTGAATTAATTTGTATTATCAAACAAAACTTGAGCCATGCAATACCCGAGCCACGCCATCACCACAACTCCACTCTGGCCACTCTTCAATTCATTTCCTCTCCGCACCCGACATTCCTCTCCCTCATACCGTTCTCACTCTCACTCGTGTAGCTCGTGGTTGTCATCGTCGTGCCGCCTCCTATCCATCAGAAGGAATATGTTTTTTTTGTTATATTTATCTTCGATTACACTATTCTTTCGTTTTTAAATAAATATTTTAATCTTCAACTATGTATATTTTATCTACGGTACCGCGCAAATATTGAATTATTTCATTACATAATTCTTTTATCTTCCACCTTCAAAACCACAGGAACTAATAAAAGGGGTTCAGAAAACAATTCAAAAATTTTGAATCTTATTCGCCCGCTCTACCTAACTAGACAAGTATTTTTTACCTTAACATTTCTAGCTCTTAAATTTAGTTTTTTTTTTAAATATCAAATCAAAGCAAATATATAAATATTAATTAATTAATTAATTAATGATTCAGTTTGCAAAACAAAAAATGCATACGTTCTTGATCGGTGATTTCGTTGAGGCGGTCGGTGCTCTTGACGAATGGGAACTTGCGAGAGAAGGAGAGCTGAGAGCGCGAGCCTCGTCTACCTTCCATACCACCTGTGAAAAGATTAATTAATTAAATAAATACCGATCTAAAAACACGACGAAAAAGTCCTATATCCTTCTGCAAGTCAAAATATGTTTTGTTAACTATAACCACCTAGTTTAGCTAACTCATGTACAGGGTTCAGCTGTTTTAGTACTAGCTAAAACAAGAATTAGCTAAATATAATATAAAAGCTGAGTTCATTTAATTAATTTAGTCATTCATTTAAAACGCACGTGGTGAGAGGAAATAATATAAAGATTTTGAAATATAACATACATATTCTCTACCTTCTCTTTAACTCTCTCTTTCTCTCATTCTCTCTCTTTTTCTCTCTCTCTCGTTCACTCTCCCTCTTTCTCTCTCTCTCTCTCTTTCTCTCCCTCTCTCTCTCTCTCAACTTACCACCGCCTCCACCCATCGTTGCAGTGCGTCCGAGTGACTGGCTGCCCGCATTGAAGTTGACCTACAAATAAAATTTCAGTTTTTTTTCATGCCAGGTGATTTACATCTGCTCAATCTGGTATTGAAATGCATGTTAGCAATCTACCCGCTGATTGATCGCTAGAGTCTTCGAATATTACCAATGGTAAATAGATAATCAGAATATTGATAATTGAGATAAAGATATTACATGATCCTAAATAATAAAAAATATCTGTATGTATATAGATATATTTACAATAAGCAATATTTTCATCCTGACCTGCTTCCTCCTCGCCCTCTCTCGTTTCTCTACCCGTCTCTTCGACGGAATCACTCCCTCCGGTCCTTCGTCGCCAATCTCGGTTACCTGAATTAAATTAAAACATTAATTTTTGCTTTAATTTTCATTATATTCCCTTCGTTGTGTCCCTTTTTTTTAATTCCTATTATGTAAAAAAAAACATGACACAACTTTTCTTCCTCTCCCCCCCCCCATTCCTCACCGTCAATTAATAAAATCATCACAGCGCTACTTTAAAAGTTAAAGAGCTTATTAATTTTCTAAAATAAAAAAAAAAGAAATTATTAGTTTTAAACATTTTCCAAACCTTCCTTGCAGTCCACCAGTCGGGATCCGAGTCATTCGTGATGTGCAGAATGTCTCCGTAGCCAAAGGCCATGGCGCGATGGGGGGCGGCGGGCTCGCGCGAGGGGTCGTTGTCGAAGAGGGCGCGGACGTAGAGGGGCCGAGCAGGGCCCCCGCCCAGGGGGGTCGTAGCCCCCGCGCCCGCCAGCTGGCCCGTGCTGTTGCGGATGAGATCCGCGCGCAGCTGATCAATCTTCGACTCGAACTGCTCGTACTCTGAGAATGGCGGCAAAATATCATTTCGATACGATTATTTTTTCATAACTTTTTTTTTCAAAGTTTAGATAACATAATTCTTTTTCCATAATCTAAATAATATATAAATACTACATATAACATTATTTGATGTAATTTAAGAATACAATATATTCAGCAAAACCTCTTGGTCTGTAATGAAGTGTAAGTGTCACGGGATTCGTTGCATTCTTCAATGTCTCTGCGGCCTGCATCAAAATAAATAAGTAGACATTTTTTTTGTTTTTTTTCTCATTGAAAAATAGCAAATAAAAATAAAAACCTGTGCGTGAGTCGCATTTCGCAGCGAAATTTGGTTCACCTCGAGAAGTACATCACCCTGTAATAAAAAGGAATTAAAAATGCCTGAGAAGTTTCCACCTCGGAAAAAGTCTAGTTAGCTATACAAGGATGTGTAAAACGTTGTACTGCCTTATATATTGAAAATGACATTTACTTAATAGTTTCCAACATATATGGGCAAGTTCATTACATGTGATAAATGATATTATTACTGATATGATGTAAGAAATTAATGTTGAATTTAAATACCTAATAAGGGTCCCAAGGGTCTCTAATAAATACCCAACCTTCTTGACGAGTCCAGAGAGGTCGGCGACTCCGCCCGGAAGGACGTATGAGATGTAGATCGGCTCGCCGTCCTCGCCCCCCACAATGTTGAAGCCGAGGCCCTGGCTGCCCTTCTGCAGTTGCACGGGACGGGGGTGCAGGGGGATCTGAAGAGGTGGTGGGTCAGTGATGGAAGAGAGAGAGGGAGGGAGAGACGGGAGAGAGAGAGAACAATAGAGAGCGAGAGTGAAAGAGAGAGAGAGAGAGAGAGAGAGAGAGAGAGAGAACAATAGAGAGCGAGAGTGAAAGAGAGAGAGAGAGAGAGAGAGAGAGAGTGAAAGAGAGAGAGAACAATAGAGAGCGAGAGAGAGAGAGAGTGAGAGAGAGAACCGCTAGAGTAAGAGAGAGAGAGAGAGAGAGAGAGAGAGAGAATGTGAGAGAAAAGTCATAAAGTAAGAGGTGTTTGAGGAAGATGTTGGAGTCAAAAGGCCTGATCATCCAAAGAGTTCACATAAACAATGCCCAGTGGTTTTCATTTTACGTAAAGCGAAATTAAGTGTGGTGCGATATAAAAGCGTTTTCTCTTCGTTTGTTGCTGTTATCCTTTTCATATCTTCTTTTCAACATCTACAGTTACTCATACCTCTCTTTTTTTTTCTCTTCCTACCACTATATTCTGTAATCTTCCATCTCTCATGGTCTCCATCACTATAATTCGCTCTCTTACACCCTATTTCTCCTTCTCTATCTCTCTATCTTATCTCTCTCTCCACTGACACTCTGTGAGAAGACGGGAGTCTCATGCGTAGTCTGTACGTGTGGCTGTTGATGTTGTCCCGATTCGAACGAACGATCCGCGCCGTAGCCTTGGACCGACGCCGCTAAACAAGTTATTTTAACTACAAATTATTTAAATAAAAAAATTTAAATTAGCAAATTAAAAAAAAAATTATTTGATCGCTTCTTACAATTAGGTATTTTTCACGCCTAGTAATTAAAATTACAACAAAACAGTTGATTTTTTGACATTGGATTTCAAAAAATATTGTTGTCTCTCTTCTTTACTCCCTTTCTCTCCCCCACTCTCTCTATTTCTCTCTCTCCCCCTTCCTCTCTCTCTCTCTCTCTCTCTCTCTCTCTTTTCCTTCTTCTCTATCCCCTCTTAACTCGCCCCCGTAAGTAAATGATGACAACTAACGCCGTGCTGGCATGCCTGCCATTCCTCCTCCGCCAAAGCCATCGAGTTCAGGATGCGGATTCTTCAGGAAGAGGAGAGTCACCTGAAAGAAAGCGGATGCATTATAATGTAAAAAAGATGATTGACAGAGATAGAGGGACAGAGAGGGCGACAGACAGAGAGAGAGAGAGAGAGAGAGAGAGAGAGAGAGAGAAAGACTTACGCGAGTGCCCGTGTTCTTCAGCACATTCACTGCATATTCGTGCGTCACGTTCTCCAGACTCGTTTCGTCCACCTGAAGAAGAAATGAAATGGTGACTTTGAATATGCTTGAGCTGATATATCCAGAAAGAAGATTCAGAATTGATCTTCATAGAAGTCGCTTACGAAAAACATTCACAAAATATGATTTAAAAACAACATATGATCTAGTTTCTGTGACCTTACTCTCGTCTCTCTATCCCTGCTCTCTTGCCCTCCCGTCTCTTCCTATCTCTCTCCCTCCCCTCTCTCTGCCCTCATCCACCTCCTCTCTCTCTCTCTCTCTCTTACTCCTCACCGCAATAATCTTGTCGTTGACTCTGAGTCGTCCGTCGTGTTCTGCCGCTGCCCCCTTGATGATCTGCGTCACATAGATGCCCGTGTCTCCTGCGATGTGCTCATTTCCGACGCCGCCCGCGATCGAGAAGCCGAGGCCGGCGCCCGTTCGATCCGTCAGAAAAAAAGAGAGATCTTATTATTTCTAAATATATTTTATAAAACCTATTATTACTGTATTCATTTACAATATCAAAATATATTTTAAAAAATTAACTGCAATTCTATTCCAAAATATTTTATTAATTAATATATTTTTAAATATATTTTATACAGAACTATTAGAATTCTATCTCTCATTTACGTCTTTGAAATGATGACAAAACAGTTCAAATTTATTCGCTATATCGCTGTCAGTGGATGTACTCTTCTGGTAACAGCTAGCTTTATTTTAGAAAATATACCACTAGAAAAATTGTTTTTCTTGCCCAACCTTGTACAAATCGATCTGCTGAACTCCAGGCAGTCGTCGCAGGCGGTCGACCTCGGAGGAGGTCCTCAATATTTATAACTTATATATTTTCTAAAACTTCTTATTTTTCACATGATCAAGTAACAATAAAATACATACATAGTTCTCGTTAATTACAAACGACTCGGTTTATTTAGAATTTCGTAATTCCATTTTTCCTTTTCATATTTAAAGTATATTCATTAAAACAATTAACCGAGTGAAATGGCGGGAAATTCAAATGACAAAAGACACCTCGTGACCGGAATGCTGGTGAAAGATGCGTGATGAGCGGGCCGCGGAGGAGGCGGATACGTCGGCGCGATCGGAGAGTGGCCGTATCTGTTAATTGGAGTTGGTTGGTGGGAAATTTAAATAGCATAAAACGGAGGGCAATCCAAACCAGAATAAATCCCCATAGGTCCATTACAGAAAAGTCCATTTCAGAAAATCAAAGTGCTCTCATTAAAACCAATTTCAACACTACTTATTTTTCTCAGCATACCAAAGAATGGTAGCCTCGGTATTGCATATTTATATACCACTCGCCAATGAAACCACCTGCCTTCATTAAAAGCAATAAAATTTCTCTTTTTTTTAATTAATAGCTTTTAGCGTATACAAATATAATTATTACATTTCTAAAAAAAAAACTAACTGAATAGGCATATTACTCCATATTCCTTGTTAAACCCAGAAGTTTAATAAAGAGCACTTAATGAAATTTTTTAGACTATTTTTGATGGAGAGATTAATGTGATACTACTTGTTCGTACTCTACATGTCTTACAATTAACAATAAAAATTTAGTAAAGTAATTTAATATGCATATTATTTACATTCGTAGTCTAACCCAGATGAAGCGAGATGAGAAGACGAGCCGTGAAGAGAGGATCGGCCGGCTCCGATTGGAGGAGGCGGGAGAAGGGGCGTCGTAGTGCCCCCGCCCCTGTGCAGACGTTTCAAGCGCTGCAACGGGAGAGATTAATTAATGGTTAGCAGAGTCCAAAAAAGGTAGTCTTTTTTTACACACCCGTACAGGGTGGATATTGCTCTAGGTTTCGGTAGCCTTTACCTTTCGGAAGCCTTGGGCATCACAATAAGCCTTTCAGCTCTGCACCCATTCTAATTTTGGGCCTCCGCGATGCCATACCTCGCATGAAGATTAAGACGTACAAATTCCAAATTAACCTACCTCAGCGGGCTCCAAAACCCACCCTTCCAAATAGTCAACAGAGACTCTTATTTCGCATCGATTCTTCTTCTCATTCAATCAACAGCCAGAGTCGCATTGCAAAATTTTGCAGCTTTATGACCCACAAATGCGCCTGTTCATTCGCAAATAGAGAAAAATCGCCCCCTACCGCAACCAATCTTGAGATGATACAGAAACAAGAATTATCAGCTACCCATACTTACAGTATGCCCATGAGTCAAAAATACCGTACCAATTTGACAACGTTGCCTGCAGCCTTGAGAGCGTCGACCACCACGCTGTGCAGGACATTCTCGCAGTTGGTGCCGTTCACGGAGAGGATGATGTCATTGCGTCTGCAAGGAGAGGGAGGAGAGAGCGAGAGAGGGAGAGAAAGAGAGAGAAGGAGAGAGAAAGAACGAGAGAGAAAGAGAGAGGGAGAGAGAGATAGAAAGAGATATAGAGGAGAGAGCGATAATGGAGAAAGATTACCAAAAGGCTAAATAATAGCGACAAGAAGAGTGGGATCCAGTTAGCACTCTGAGTTGAACCCTCCAGTGAAAAAAATAAACAAAAAATATTCTACCTCAACTTTAAGTCAACACTTATTGTTAGGGACATTATTAAAAATATTTTCAAAGTAACTAGGTATCTCATTAGACAAACTAGTGTTTATTTTTATTCAGTAAATAAAGAAATTAATTAAATATTATAATTGATAATTTTCTTCTCACTGCATTCTTCCATCGGCCGCCGCGGCTCCCCCCGGAATGATGCCCGTGACGGTGACGGCCGTGTCTCCGTTGTCCGGCTGGTCAGCACCGCCCGTGATCGAGAAGCCAAGGCCCGTGTGGCCCTGGAAAGATAGATGGACTTTTATTGACTAACTGGATAGAAAGATCAATCGATCGATAGTATAGATATTCGATAGATTAGATAGATAGATTAGATTGATAGGTTAGATAGATAGATAGATATATAGATTAGATTGATAGGTTAGATAGATAGATATATAGATTAGATTGATAGGTTAGATAGATAGATAGATAGATAGATAGATAGATAGATAGATATATAGATAGATAGATAGATAGATAGATAGATAGATAGATAGATAGATAGATAGATAGATAGATAGATAGATAGATAGATAGATAGATAGATAGATAGATAGATAGGTTAGATAGATAGATAGGTTAGATAGATAGATAGGTTAGATAGATAGATAGGTTAGATAGATAGATAGGTTAGATAGATAGATAGATAGATAGATAGATAGATAGATAGATAGATAGATAGATAGATAGATAGATAGATAGATAGATAGATAGATAGATAGATAGATAGATAGATAGATAGATAGATAGATAGATAGATAGATAGATAGATAGATAGATAGATAGATAGATAGATAGATAGATAGATAGATAGATAGATAGATAGATAGATAGATAGATAGATAGATAGATAGATAGATAGATAGATAGATAGATAGATAGATAGATAGATAGATAGATAGATAGATAGATAGATAGATAGATAGATAGATAGATAGATAGATAGATAGATAGATAGATAGATAGATAGATAGATAGATAGATAGATAGATAGATAGATAGATAGATAGATAGATAGATAGATAGATAGATAGATAGATAGATAGATAGATAGATAGATAGATAGATAGATTAGATAGATAGATTAGATAGATAGATTAGATAGATAGATTAGATAGATAGATTAGATAGATTAGATAGATTAGATAGATAGATAGATAGATAGATAGATAGATAGATAGATAGATAGATAGATAGATAGATAGATAGATAGATAGATAGATAGATAGATAGATAGATAGATAGATAGATAGATAGATAGATAGATAGATAGATAGATAGATAGATAGATAGATAGATAGATAGATAGATAGATAGATAGATAGATAGATAGATAGATAGATAGATAGATAGATAGATAGATAGATAGATAGATAGATAGATAGATAGATAGATAGATAGATAGATAGATAGATAGATAGATAGATAGATAGATAGATAGATAGATAGATAGATAGATAGATAGATAGATAGATAGATAGATAGAGATAGATAGATAGATAGATAGATAGATAGATAGATAGATAGATAGATAGATAGATAGATAGATAGATAGATAGATAGATAGATAGATAGATAGATTAGATTACATTAGATTAGATTAGAATAGATTAGATTAGATTAGATTAGATTAGATTAGATTAGATAGATATGTAGATATAAAAAAAACTAGACAAAATATTAATATGCATGCTTCTTCTACTTTTCCCACACCAGAAAGATATATTTGCGTTATTTAAAAAAAAATACTTTCCGGCTCCCTTACTGTTGAAACCGGATTTTTTTTTTACAAAAGTAACCCAATTATAACGACGTCTGCGCTATACAATTTGAAAGAATTGAAGTCAAATTTAAAAATGTTTTAAAGAAAAAAACAGTTATCCCTGTAGCTACGAGACTACCTGTGCAGTATTCTCATCACAATCCTATTTTTTTTTATTCTTGCACTAGAAAAATAAAAATAAATAAAATAATAAATAACAGAATTATGAACCTTCTCGAGGACAATATCCTCCAGCTCCCAGTGATTTCCGTGCTCGTCGATGTATCCGTTCGACTTAAAAATAATAAATAAATAATTCAATAAATAAATAAGATACCGTTTTGTGAAAACAAATAATCAAATACGCAAATGTTTATGGACATACAAATTAATGAAAAGCAATAAACTCTGCAAGAAATACGCAAAAGTTTTTTTTTTGCCATATGGTTTACCTTTTTTCTGTTCCAGCGGTTTTCGTTCTATCAGCAAACACTTTAGATCCAAATATTAATCAAAAAACGCTTTTGGTTCATGGAAGTCTACTTACAATAGCAACAGTAAAATAACACCGAACATACATATAACATTATGTAATCTAGAGTAGTAATATTTTTTTATTTATAAAAAAATATCTTACTCTAACAGTCGAAGTGTGGATTCCGCCGGGCGTTTCGATAGTTCTCGAAACTGTTTCGGCCGTGTTCCAGCCATCTGTAGTCTGTAGTGGGAACTTTTTTTTTAAATATATTATTTCATTATCACTCCAATTTAAATTATTACTGTTAATACAAAAATTTCATCATAACATTTTTTTCCAGAAATGCGCAAAATGTCGCGAAAGGCACAAAATAAAACTTTTGATTTTATCAATACATTATTCCAGATTCCATTTTTGCCGACGTATTTTAAAATAAAGTAATAAATCATACGAGGTGTCGCGAGCGTTCCTGCATGACGTAGCTGCTCGAATGGGAAGAAGAATGATGATGTCCAGAGTGGCCGTTCGAATCGATAAAGGGTAGACGCTCCTGGAATTAGAAATTTTAATTAATACTCTTCAATTATCTTAATATTGAATTTTATTTATATTTTAATTATTGAAGGAAAAAAAACTTAACACTTATCACATATCATAAACTAAAATATAAAAACTTAACTTCTTACTAAAATATAAATCTTCCGAGAGTATTTCAGAAAATGTTTTAAGGCTTGGTTAAAAAAATGTTGGTAAATATTATTTTTTCATCAAAACAATTTCACTTAAAAAAAGTTCAAATGTCTCTCATATTGAAGATTCTGCCGGGTTTAATACGAACATTTTTGGAAAGTTCTCAAGTGGGTCCAACATTTTTCTAGCCGAATTATTTTCAGAGTCCCTCATAAATGACTTTTAAAAAATAGTGTTGGTCACCTCTGCTGCCAGAGGTGCTGCAGTGCGACTTCCCAATCCACCGCCAAGACCAGAAGAGAGGCCGGAAGAGAGTCCTCCGATCGGAGGAGAGCGATCCCATTTCTCGGCTATTCGGCGGGCTTCCAGAATCTGGAAGAGAAAGAAGTTCTATTGAGGGTAATTAATTCTACGATGAAAAATTAGTTAAGATTAACCAATTCAAATAAAGGAAACGAATATCGATCACATTTAAATAATAAGCCGAGCAAGCATTAAAACAAAATATTGCGCTTACAACGGAATCCAGAATCTGTGTTTTGGTTGGAATTTTTGGGGAAACCAGAGAGATTTTTTTTGTTTTTGAGGTGAACTGACCATTTATTTGTTCGATACGAAAAAAAATTTAAAACGCTACCTTATCATAGGAGCTCTTGCGTTCGTTAAGCAGCGTCTCTTCGTAGAATTCTTGGAGATCTAAATCAAATATCGAACACCAATTCAGTGCATGCCAAATGGTAAAGTGTCTTTTTTTTCGTTTAAGAAGGGCAGTAACATGGAAGAATCGTCCCTTTATAGACAAGAAGGCATTTATCAAGTTATCCGCATCCTAGAACCGCCGGGCTTATGAGTCAATAGAATGCATCGTACCAAGCAGCGCGCGGAAGAGGCTGTCCTTGAAGAGCATGATGACCTTCTCGATCTCCCTCCGCAGTTCGTAGTCGGAGGGGCGAGTCAGCTGCGCGTGGTACTCTTCGAGGAACTCGAGCGCCCGGTGCGCTTCTGAATTAGTTTATAATTTTTCTTTTTTAAAACAATTATACCATTCTTTTATAAGTAAAATGAAACTTCATTAATATAGAATTTCACCATAATATCTTAACAATTCTTCGACAATTTTTTAAAGCCAACAATAATTTAGATTAAATGTACATCTTTCAATTGAAACCGTAATTTGCTACTGTAATTATTCTCATTATCAAATTAAACAATAGCAGCTCGACTACGTAACAATTTTCTTCTTATTAAATTTATATTTATCTTCTATTTGTCTTTGGAACCGTACCAGCACAGGTTTGAATAAGTCATCCTATTTGTTTTTATCTTGCAACTTAGAACCGCCGGGTTTGCGCGCACTTTCAACTTACTGCTTTTTCTCGTCCTCTGGCCGCACATTTGTCAACAGTCCAGAACACAGACTGACTACCGGTCCATGTCTTAGTTTTTTTTTCTTTCGTTTTGAAGAACCCCCTCGCAAAAGAAGAGAAGAGAAGTGAACCAGAGCATGGCCAAAAAACTGTTTCCGCTAAAAGATTAGCTAGCAAGCACTAGAACGCGTTTTGACTTAGCAGCGACGCACAAAAAAGCTATGAGCCGAGAGAAAAGACAGAGTAAGAGAGAGAGAGGAAGAGAGATAGAGAGAGAGAGAACGTAAGAGAGACAGAGATAGCGATAGAGAGAAAGAGTAATATATAGAGAGAGAGTAAGAGTAAGAGAGTAAGAGCGAGAGAGAGAGTAAGAGAGAGACGGAGAGTAAGAGAGAGAGAGAAAGAGAGAGAGAAAGAGAGAGAGAAAGAGAAAGAGAGAGAGAGAGAGAGAGAGGGAGAGCGAGAGGGAGAGAGAGAGCGAGAGAAAGGTAGAGAAACAAGACAACGACGTAAAAAGAAGGGAAGATAAAACTTTAAACTATAACGGAAGCAAGAGAGAATGCAAAAGAAAGAGAGAGAAAAAGAGAAAGGAAATGAAATCCACAGAGACTGACGAATTGCGAGAGGAAGTGAAATACAAGAGCTTCCAAAGTCTGAGTGAACCCCGATTATCTCTCATACCAACCGAGTAGTCTGAGCTTTGTTGACTTGAAGACATCAAAGAAGACGAGTCTGGGAGATCCTTGCTGTGGAGGAGACCCTTGTTTTCGGGATCCTTGCACGGAAGACCCCGGCTGAGGAGACCCATGCCGAGGAGACCCTTGCTCGGGAGACCCCTGCTTTCGGGAGCCTCCTTTCTCCCGCGAACCCCCAGGCCTGGGCGCGTCTTCGAGCTCATCTAGCAGTTCGGGTTGACTGGGGTCTGACCTCGTCTTCTGGGAATGCTTATTGCTGTCAGTGCCATGCTTTCGCCTGGGCGCGCTCTGGGAGCTGCTAGCAGCAGTTAAGGTCCCTGACTGGGATCCATCAGTGGATCGTTGGGGTCCCTCAGTGGATCGTTGGGGTCCTTCATGTACCCCACTCTGCCGAATGGTCCTTGTGGACACAGTGGCACCCCTCATATCGGGAACAGCCAAGAAGCGCGGGTCTGGCGGGGGTACTATGTTGCGCGAGGCGGTTCTCCTATGGCTTGTCGTAGCTTCAGTGTCTGAGGCTGCATGTTGCTGTAGATGGGTACCGCCGCCCTTCTCTGGGGACAACTCACGGCCCCCTTTCTGAAAGAACCCTTCGTGGTTCGGTGACCCTTGATGGCCCCCTTTTTTCGGGGACCCTTCATGGACCCTCCGCCTCCTGATGACAAAGCTGCCCTCGGCCCATTCGTCCACGGGAAAGGGCGTGCGCGGGGGTTTCGCGCGCCGTCGTAGCATATAGCTTTCGCTCCCACCGGGCTCAGATTCGCACATCTTATACGATTAGCTGCTCCGGTAGGTGAAGAAGGGGAGTTGTATTAATCCAAGCCGACGGGTCTAATTAGCAATCAGCCGGCGCGATGGCGCAGCAACAGATAAAGGAGATCCGGGGGCCTAGGGAGGATCAAGGCTTATTGTCGTTGGCCGGAAGGGAAGGAAGGTCACACAGGCGCAGCCGAACGGGGGGGGGGAGGATTGATCTCACAATGAGATCGCCCCGTTTTTCGACCGAGTGAAGGTATTGATGATTGTTGTCGTAGAGTCGTTCTGGCGTAGGGAATTAGTGACTTAGGCGAAGGATTGAGAGGGAGGGAAGGAGAGAGAGAGAAAGAGAGAGAGAGAGAAAGAGAGAGAGAGAGAGAGAGAGAGAGAGAAAGAGAGAGAGAGTGAGTGAGAGAGAAATGGAGAGAGAGAGAGTGAGTGAGAGAGAAATGGAGAGAGAGCGAGAGACAAAGATAAAGAGACCGAACGGCCTAGGCTACTCTGGTACGGGCGGGGAGGTGAACATATATCTTTTGTCTGTTGATCCGGCAGGCCCCGTCGCCGTAGAGCCGGCCAGTCCACCCGTTGGCATGATGAGTTCTCTGATTCTCTGTCATCCTCTCTCCCTACCTCTCTCTCTCTCACTCGCGCTCTCTCTCTCTTTCTCTCTCTCTCTCTCCTACTTCCTCTACCAACTGCTATCACCTTGTCCTGCTCCTTCATCGCCTGACCTCCTCAGAGCCTTCAGGCATCACTTCAATTGTTCCCCTCCCCCCTCTTTCACTCTTCCTTCCACTCACTTTGCAGCCTCTCTTTTCCATCTCTTGTCAGACTGCATTCGACAAGCGTGTGCAGAAGAATAGAAGAGAGAGAGAGAGAGAGAGAGAGAGCGCGAGAGCGAGAGAGGAGAGAGAGGAGAGAGAGACAGACACAGAGAGAGGGAAAAAGAGGGTCATAGGAAATAGCGGTGATGTGTTAGCAAAGGAATGAAAACTCATCTCCAGAGCGAACGAGATAAATCAAAAAGTGTAAGCAGAGTAAAGAGGGGAAAGAACGAGAGAGAGAGAGAGAGAGAGAGAGAGAGAGAGAGAGAGAAAGAGAGAGAAAGAGCGAGAAAGAGAGAGAGAGAGAAAGAGAGAGAGAGAAAGAGAGAAAGGAGGGGAGAAAGGAAGTTGAGATATGAAGAACATTCGAGGTGTCAGGGGCCAAGGCATAGGGCTGTGACTGGTCATCTCACAAGAAAGCAGTTAGGGGGATTGAATTTCAACGCTTATCCATCTCTCTTTTTTTATTAGAACTTATTATTTGTTAGTAGAATAATAGCATATTTTTCAGTAACTTCAATCTTCATTTTTTAAGGAAGAATGGCTTTTACTTTCTTTCATCTCTAATATTTCCCCGCTTCCTAAAGACAAAAATCAAATACAAAAATGTCCGGGGCATCACAGCTCGCAGGTAATAACATGTCAGTTTCAATTGGTCTCCGGAATCGTACCAGGAGTAAGAGATCAAAAATCAGGGAAAGAAATGGAGGGAACAGGGGGGGGGGTTCAATTCGGAAGGGAACCAACTCAAATCAGAGAGATAAAAGATTAAATAAATTGTATTCACATCTAAAAGCATCTGGGAATTTATTCTTTAAAATCTTTTTTTATTAAAATAAAAGATCTAGTCGGCAACTGCTTAAATGTATGCGTGCCGATTTTTTTAAGCATCTTTGTTACTCGATAACCGAGTCTCGATTATCAAGCTCCTTCGATCTCGATAAATATATATAATATTACATCTCTAGTAAATCCACCTGGCATGTCAGTTGATTTTTTATTTTATTTTTTTTCTACAGTGTCGTCCAATAAATCCAAATGACATTTTTCATTGTCTAATTATTAATTTTTTTTTTTCTAAATATAGATTTGGATGTTCCCGTTTCTACTTTCTGCGATGAAACCTTTCCCCGCTCGCTTCGGGGAAGGGGGCAGAGGGAGGGGGACTATAGCCGAGTCAGAAAATGTTTCGATGCTTGTGCGCAGCGCGTCCTCCGATTGTTTGCATCCTCCTTGACTCACACAAGGGAAAGAGAAGGGCGAAAGAGGAGAGTGCGAGAGAAATAAAGAAAAGGGAGAGAGAGAGCGCGCGAGAAAGAGAGGGAGAGAGAGGGAGAGAGAGGGAGAGAGAGAATCAGAGAGATGAAGAATATAAAGGTAGATAAAGGAGGAAGACTCCTATGAAAAGAGTTAGAGAGAAAGTGATAGCAACAGAGAGAGAAAAAGAGAGAGATCGAGAGAGAGAGAGAGATATGCTGAGAAATATAGAAAAAAAAAGAGACGAGCCAGTAGAGAGGGCTGAATGTTGTGAGGCTTGGAAGGACGGCCAATATTTTGCATGAGTCACCATAACAGGCAAGGAAAGACACCTCCTCGATGCAACATGAGGAGAAATGAAGGAGGAAACGCGTTCCAGATTTCTAAATGTAGGACGAGAAAAAAAAGAAGAACCATTAAAGCAGTAATCTTCTACTAGATGCGGATGGCGTATTAATGTACAGAATGTTTGCTGCGATTGAACCCCCCCCCCCACCCAGAAATACTCTTTAAAAATAACGCCTTATTACTTGAAGCATCTTCTAATCTCGCTAACTCTGATGACTATTGGATCTAAAATAGATTGGGGAAAAGAAAATAAAAACTAAAAGAAAAGAAGAAAAAGGGAGGAAAAAATAGAGCTTAAAAAAAATAAAAAATAAGGCAAAAAAATACGCACAAGAGTAAAGCATAGCATGCGGTTTTCACTCGCAACCAGTTAGCATGCTGGACAGCCTAATAAATATACTTTTAACATTATTCTTATATCCGTAATTCACAAACAAAAATGTCACAAAATTTCTATTATAGATTTTTTTCATTCGATATATTTTCTCTCGGGGATATTTGTAATATTTTATATTTTTAGCCGATTTTAAAAATTCCACCTTTTTTCCTTTGAATTCTATCGCATCGCCCTTTCAAATATAGACTTGTTGATTTCGGCAGTACTGTCTCCTCTTCCTCACAATCAGGTGAAGAAGGGGGGGGGAATGAAGGGATGGCCAGGGGTCGACTCCCTCCTTAGACGCATATGCTGGAGACAGAGATAGAGAGAGAGAGAGAGAGATAGAGAGACAGCCGATGGAACAAGAGACATTCTCTCGAAATTACATTATCTCAATCTCTCTATATCTATCTATCTCTCTCTGCCCCTCTCTCTCTCCGCCTTCCTCAATCTCCAACTCTCATCTTCATCATCGACTAACGCGTCTAGAAGTGGCCGAGAGAGAGAAGGAGAGAGAAATAGAACGAAATAAGGAGGTAGAGAGAGCGAGAGAGGGAGAGAGGGAGAGAGAGAGAGAGAGAGAGAGAGAGAGAGAGCCAGCGCCTCTCTCACGAGAGGTCACCTCAAGGTGGAATTGGGTCCTATTTGCGGAGAGAGAGAGAGAGAGAGAGAGAGAGAGAGAGAGAGGAGAGGTGATCAAGAGTGGCGCGCGGTGGCGATGAAGAATGAATGAGCAAATGAGCGCAGGAAGCGGGAGAAGCCTCTGGAATGAGGAGGGGGGGGGGGGTCAATGAGGGGTCTTATTTGACCCCCTTGTGGAGGGGGGGGGGGGGTTAATAGAACCCACTTAAAGTGTTGCGTGAGAGTTCTTCAAACACCTTTAAAGTGTAGGTTAGATCCAAGGAATGAAATGCAACGAAAGCAAACTAAAACATGGCCGAAAAAAAGACTTGGACGAAGGAGCAGGTGACAGAAGGAAATCAGGATTGATGAGATATAAATTCATTATGACTTCGGATAACAAGTCCGGCAGCTGACGAAATGCAGAAGGCGTATGTGTCCAATTGGGAGAATATGGTAGACAAATCACGATCTTTTATATCAGATTTTTTTTAACTTAATTTAACGAAAAAAAAAAGGAAAGGTGGAAGATTCAAATGGATTGAATAACGTCATTTGTCCGCAGCAATCAAATGACATAGGAATGATCGGAACGACACTCTTCTGCTGAGCAATTGGAGGTGGAAGTTTAATGAACTAAACAAAGAAAATAGCAAGAACGAGCGAACATATTTACTCTGGTAAAGTATGCAAGTGGAAAAATGGAAGAAATTAGCGCTGTATTTTCTTGTGAAAGACGATGACTAGCTTTTGTTTTTAATTGTCAACGAAAAACAAAGAGATTCTCTGTGGAATTGCTGACCTCCTTGCGCGGGCATTGTCGTAGCTGGGTGACGTTGGACTTTTGAAAGATGAATATGAAGAGGCGGCCGCGCCTAGGATCGTTAGGGCGGCGGGAAAAAGTCTGGAAAGGAGGAAAAATAAAACAAGTAAATAAAAAACACTTATTAAACAGTTATAACTATGACGAAAATTATGTCACGGAATTCTAGAAAAAAAATTGCCTATAAATTCAACTCGAGCGGCAAAAGCGATAAAGGCGAGCAACTGTGGACAGCGGCCGGACACTTGCGACAAATAAACAAACAAAAAACATTATAATTAAATCAATTAACGGGTGCAATATGGTTTGAAACACGCAGAAACTACACAACAAAAAAACCAAACAGTGAAATTTAGTGCGCTAAAAGAAATCTTGAAATCAGTGGTACTGTATGGGCTCTAATTCAAAGTCTCGACTATTTTAGCACTTGAAATATAATCTCCCAAGTCTTTATACGTTATGTTTCTCTCTGTCTAGGCGTATATTTATTGATATTGTGTTGTTCACGATAAAATTTCACGCTATAATTTGAACAACAACAGGTTTAACGGTGATTTTTTTTGTTGTGTTTAAAAATGAGATGAAATTTGATGGCGCTCTTTACATTTTCGCTAATTAACAGGCCGTTCAAAGTGAGAAATATCAGATTAAAGGAATATGTGATATCAGAATAAATAATGCGAAAGAAACAATCGAGCTGGAGAAAGGAAACGGAAAGAAAGAAACACTGGCTGGAGAGAAGAGAGCGAAGGGGATGGGAGTTTTGCCTTCTCTACGAAAACAGTCTCGCGTATATACAAGGAGGTGTATGTGCCAGCGTATGCATAGAAGATGGTAGAAGCGAGACAGCGATGGAATGGAATGTGAAAAGGGGAGAGAAGATTGGAGAGGTGAGAGAAGCGAGAGAGAGAGAGAGAGAGAGAGAGGGACAAACATTGGTGAGGAGAGGCTCTGAACGTTGCAGAAGGAATAGGAGGTGAAGGCTAGCCATCGATTGAAGCCGAGGGACAGTCACCTGGCGAGATATAGCGCGAGCCAAGAGAAAGTGAGAGAGAGAGAGAAGAGAGAGAGAGAGAGAGAGAGAGAGAGAGAGAGAGGAAAGAGGTATAGAGAGAGAGACACAGAGAGACAGAGACAGTGACAAAGAAGGATGAAAGGAGACGGGGCGCCAGAGATGGATAGATAATCGAAAGAGGGGCATAATTGAAATGTACGGAATATCTCTGGCGCGCCAGCTATAGAGTGCATGCAAAAAAAAAGAGGAGAGATATAATAGTGAGAACCAGATTAGAGAGAAGCAGAGAAAGAAAAAAGGAGGAGAAATAGAGAGAGTGCAAAAAGCAGAGAAAAAACGGACCACACGAATGTCTCCGAAGGTGGGAAGCAAGGAGGCGCACCTGAGGGAGATATGGAAAGAGAGAGAGAGAGACAGAGAGAGAGAGACAGAGAAAGAGAGACAAAAAAAGAGAGACAGAGAGAGACAGAGAGACAGAGATAGAGAGAGAGACAGAGAGAGAGAGGAGAGAAATATAGAGAGAGAGAGATGAGGAGAGCCCTTCACGAATAGTACACACACATTTTCTAGGGCACCCATTGTGGAAGAAGGTCGAGAGAGAGAGAGAAATAGAAAAAAAATGCGCTAAATGCTTGACGAGGATATAATCTAGTGAGGGAGACAGTCGAGAGGGAGAGAGAGAGAGAGGGAGGAGAGAGAAAGAAAGATAGCGAAAGAGAGAGAGAGAGAGAGAGAGAGAGTGAACGAGAGAGAGAGAGAGAGAGGCAGACAGCCGAAGAAAAAAAAAGTGCACCGATGCTACGAGAAGGTCATAAATAGAGCAAGCTTATAACTACTGCTCTCGCGAGAGATATAAAAGTCGTTTCCGGTGCTCGGTCAAACAACTCTTGACGCACCGCGAGTTTCCTGCTGTTGATCGCTGAATTTCTTCTCTTCTTTTCTCTCTCTCTCTATCTCTGTCTCTCTGTCTCCTTCTCTTTCTCTCTCTTTCTCTCTCTCTCTTTCTTTCTCTCTCTCTCTCTCTCTCTCTCTCTCTCTCTCTCGAAGACTACTCCAGTAAACAGTAAAATGTGCTTTAGCAAATAAAGCAGGGGAATAACCTGCACAGCTCGCCAGTCTGGAGAGTTAGCACAAAGTACGATTAGCCACAGCAACCGTGATTATCGCTGGTCTATGAGTCATAGAGAGAGAGAGAGAGAGAGAGAGGGAGAGAGGGAGAGAGAGAGAGACCGAGAACTATTTTCATGACTAATGCCGATTGAAGGCTGACACGTGCACGATAAGGAATCCGTCTTTTTCATTCTGCAAAAAAATAAAAATAAAATAATAATAGGAAATAAATTCTAACAAAAATAATATGTGCTTATGCTATTAAAAGGTGCTATCTAATAGCCAACGAGCTGCCAATGAGATGAAAATGGCCGACCAGTGTATCGAGAAAAAGGAACAATTGTCCGCCTTGGTAGGAGAGAGAGAGAGAGAGAGAGAGAGAAAGAGAGAGACAGGTGCTGTAAGAGTAGTTGAGAAAAAAGGAGAACAAGAGAGCCGCGGTTTGGAAGAGGACCAGAAAGATTGAATGCTGAACGATTGATGACTAGGTGGAGGACCGGAGGAACTCTGCTGAAACGTGAGAGGGAAGAAAATAGTGAATTGGAGAGAAGAGTGAGAGAGTGAGAGAGAGAAAGAAAGGGAAATACCAAGGGAGAGAGAGATGAGAGATGTGAAGAAAGAGAGAGAGAGAGAGAGAGAGAGAGAGAGGGGGGGGGAGATAGAAAGGGCAATGGAGCTGGAAGGACCGGTAAAGGGCTACTGATTGCTGGCCTGGCTGCCTTGCCCCCTCTAACATAAGAGAGAGAGAGGCTCTTAGACTATGCAGAGGCACGGCCTCGTGTCGAGGTTACTATGAATGTGCCTGTTTGTGCGCATCTCTCTCTCTCTCTCTCTCTACCTGTCTCTCTCTTCCTGTCTCTCCATCTCTGTCTCTCTCTCACTTTCCCACCCACTCTCTCTCTCTCTTTCTCTTTCTTTTCCTCTCTCTCACTCGATCACACCCTCTCTCTCACCCTCCATCTCCCCCCCCCCCCCATAATCGTCTCCCTTATCTGGAAAGTAAAGGCAGGCGGATGCTCGCACTGTCTGCTTCTCTCTCTATATCTCTCAGCCTCTCTTTCTCTCTCGCGCTCTCACTCTCCCTTTCTCTCTCACTCTCTCTTTCTCTTACACTCTCTCTCCTTCTCTCTCACACTCTCTCTCTTTCTCTCTTTCTCTCTCCCCACCCGTTTATTGCCTTGCTCCCCTTGATAGGATCTCTCGATGCCGCCTTCATGCCACTTTGATGATCAGGCTCGCAAGAAAGCTGAGATCGCTAATATGGAGAGGGAAAGAGATGGTCATGAGAGAGATGGAGAGATAAGGAGGAGAAAGAGGCAAATAGAGAGCGAGAGAAAGAGAGAAAGTGAGTAAGAGAGAAAGAGAGAAAGAAACAGTGGGAGATAGAAGAGTGAGAGAGAGAGAGAGAATGAGAGAGATAGTAAAAAAGAGAGAGAGCGAGAGATAGCAAGGGAGCAAAGAATGTCGCACAATGTTTTTCTATCTCTCCTCAGCGTCTATCATCAGCTCCTTTACTAGTTTTCCACTACAATCATGTGTCTCTGTTTCTCTGGCTCTCTCTCTCTCTCTTTCTCTCTCTCTTTATCTCTCTCCCTTTCTCTCTCTCCCTCTCTTTCTCTCTCTCTCTGTCTCTGTCTCTCTCTCCCTCTCTCTCTTTCTCTGTCTCTCACCCTCGCGCATTTCTAGCAGATATCAAGGCGCACGGCAAGATTGTTCGCATTTCGTTCAATCATTACTTTACGATTCCGTAGAAAAGTATGGAATGTATTTTATGACCATGAGAAAAGTGCCGAAATTGTGACATTTCCTTGACATCGTAAACAGCACACTGTTGTCATGAGTGAAATCTTTCAGAGGATGCAACAAATCCGGAATTCAGAAGTGAGATGCTATGAGCCATGAATAATGTGAGAGCCATGCCATGATATCATGAATAGCTGAAAGTTGGGCAGGAGGGGAAGGGAGAGAGTGAGAAAGCGAAGGAAAAGTAAGAGAGGGAGAGGAGAAAGAGAGAGAGAGGGAGAAAGAGAATGAGAGAGAGAGGGAGAGATAGATAAAAAGAGAGATAGAGAAAGAGACAGAGAAAATGGATAAGAGATTGGCTGTCAAAAATGAGTTATTTCAAGGGCTCTGCAAAGTCTAACCATAAAACATATTCTGTGTTTTCCAAAGTCCGAGGATTCTGAAAACCGTCAAATTGATAAGTACTAATCAACCGAATCTAACTCCGTCACCAATCAATCAAACAGGCAGGCAATAAGCGTGTGTTAAATAAAACGGGCGTTATCCAAAAGCACCAGTATCAAAATTGTCCACGATGAAATGCATTAATTGGAAGCTATTGACATGACACTCGGAGAATCAGAGATAGAAAAAGAGAGAGAGAGCGAAGTAGGTAAAGAAAATGAGGGAGAGAGAGAGTGCGGGAGAGAGTGAGAGAGAAAAATAATGTTATAAAATCCTCTCGAAAAGTTGCGAAGTACGAAAAAGTAACGGTAATTGAAAGCGACTGCAAATAATATGAGAGAGAGAGGGAGAGAGAGAATCGACATAATTTAGGGAAGAGAAATAAAGAAAAAAAAAGTTTTATATAGATATTTGTATACATCCCGAAATGATGCACTTGTTTTTTTCTTCAGATCAGTGAATGTATGCACAGTTCGGATGAAGATATGAAGAGAGCGGAATGAACACGGTTTGTGCATAGTGAAACAAAGGATTGAGAACACGGAAAAAAATAATAAAGGGTAGCGAGAAAGGGGTTACGCTCTCTTTCTCTTCCTCTCTTTATCTCACTCTCTGATTCACTCTCTTGCCCACTCACTCTCTATCCTTCTCACTCTCTGTTTCACTATCTTTCTCGCTCTCTCTCTCAATCTGACTCTCTTTCTCACCCTCTCTCTATCTCACTCTCTCTCTCTCTCTGATTCACGAGATCTGATTCTTTTTTTTCTTCATTGAAATTCACTCTTCATCAGACCTTCATCTTTTGAATATCTCTCAATTCTGACAGATCTTTTATGATTTATTTAAATAAATAAAGAAATTAATTAATAATATATAAATAAAAACTAGAGATATGTATGTACAATAGTAGGAAATAAGGAAGACAACAATTGAACGGATTCGCCAAGAATGTGACCCGATATCCACTCCTTCGTTCACTCCAGTCTTATGCCTTTTATAGTGGAAAACAAACTCTGAATTTTTGAGGAAACAAGGAAACCGTCATTTAGATCAAACACAGTTAGTTATGGTGAGCAAACTAGAGAGGTTTTTCTGTGATATAAGTATTAAAACTATATTAAAACTAAAAGAGAAAAAACTTTAAAAAAAATGATCAATATTACTTATGTTTAAAAAAAATGACACCGATGTTTTGTTAAATACAATCATTTATTTTTTTTTAAATCATAATTTAACAAGACATTTTATGCGATTGATAACAATGATGTATGTAAATAATAAATGTCAACTTCCACTCTCTGTCCTATAAATAACATGACAAGGAGAAACACAGGATGAGAGAGAGCAAGAAGGAGAGACAGCGAGAGAAAAGAGGAGGAGAATTGACAGAGATAGAGAGAAATAGAGAGAGAGGGAAGAAGAGAGAGTGAGATAGAGAGAGAGTGAATGGAAAAAAAATGATGCTCTCACAACAGGCGCGTGCTCGACTAGGCATGTTCAGTCGTGGGCTCGAGCCATTATCTCTATCCACTTTGCCCGTCATCTCTCTCTCTCTCTCTCTCTCTCTCTCTCTCTCTCTATCTCTCGACCACTGAGACTGAAAAGAGAGAAAGGCAGAGAAAAGAGAGTGAGAGAGAGAGAGCGAGAGAAAACAGAATGAAAGAGAGAGAGAGAGAGACATAAGGCAGAAAAAGAAAGAGGATGAGGACGAGAGGAAGTAAGCACAAGTGAGGCGAAGGAGGTATGCTGACGGGGTTGAGGAATGAGCGAATGATAGAGAGGGAGAGGGAGAGAGGGAGAGAGAAAGAGAGCAACAAGGGGAAAGAGAGTGCGGAGAAGATTAAGAGAGAGAGAGAGAGAGAGAGAGAAAGAGAGAGAGAGAGAGAGAGAGAGAGAGAGAGAGAGAGGAAGAGACCTAGAGAATGTCTTAGGCCTGCCGCCCGGTGAAGAAGCAAAGAAACTACGGCGAGAGAGCATTCGGAATGGAGAGAGACTCGAGAGAAGTCAGAGAGTGTATCTCGCAATGTGTACCTCTTATGTATAGGTGGCCAATGCCTCGTACACCTGTGAGGGGGGGGGCAGAGGACGGGTGGAAGAATGAGAAGGAAGGAGCGACGGAGGGAGAGCCACTACACTTGCACCCGCCCCCCTCGACCCCTCTATTTCCTTCGAACCACCCTGGGGTAAATTGATATACGTATGTTTATATGCAGGGCGTATGTAGTCAAAGATGGCAGAAGGTATGACCAGTTAACATCTGTTATGTATATCGGCAGAGGCCATTGTGGGGCTCTAACATATGTATGTATGTACATGCGTAGAATATGATGACTAATAGTCTTATTGACAGCTTCAATTGCTTGCTTCTCTCAACAACATTGTGGAGCGCCAGAGTTGTCATGGAAATTGGCCTGACATTCGTTTGAAGCGATCAATATTTTTTATTAGCAATTTTGACTCTTGAATCTTTTTCCAGGCAGTTTGTTTAGGCAGAAATTTTCTGCATTTGTACTTTGTTTATTTATTTATTAAATTTTTTTTCTTCTTCAAATACTTGCCTCGTATTCTTGACGATTCAATCGGAGAGCGACGCCAGAGAGAGTGATTTCTTATCTTAACACAGGGCGGAGAATGCTTCGCTCGCACATCATTGTTGTCTCCATAGACTTGACTCTTATCAATATTTATGCTTTCTTATCAGCAGAGACGCTTTTGATTGCAACGCCACTGTCAAATTCAAATGTAGCTTTCCGACATTTCATATTGTTCTAATTATAGCGCACGGATAGTTATTTATCCTTTATTAATGGAATTAAAGAAATCAAATCACTACAATCGCTACAAAATGTTCAACTACTGTGACATCGTAAAAGGAAATAGGATATGATAAGACAGAAGTAAAACAAACTTGAAAAGGACTAACAACTATTCGTCAACAGGAAAAAATGGAATTTTAGCAAACCAGTAACATTCTAGTTCCAATGGTTTCAAACGTTCGCGTTTTTTAGGCTTATAAATTGTTGATACAAACGAAATAATATTGAAAAAAACCTTTGAAAAACACACACCGCTTGGATAATAATGCAGTGATTTCTTTATTCATAAAAATGAGAAGACGTATGTAATGATCCAAATAATCCGAATACTTTTCTTTAATTCGCTCACAAATTCGTGTCTCGATGTTAATCCACAAAAGGTGTGTAAAGGAAACGAAAACCCTATTTTTATTCAATTTTTATTCCCACTACATTACGGTCGGAAGAGCGTGGCTTTGAGAGACGCGATTCCAATCTTTCAAAAAATTCCGAGGGAAGTTAGACAAGAGACTTTGACCGCTTTCCACATTCTGCGCCCATTCGCTGCTATTCGCGTAGTCAACAAGAGTAAAGATAAAATTCAGAAGAATATTGGCGAGTTCATTTGGTGCAATTATGGCAGGAAGCTTCTTGAGGGTTTCTTGGATTTTATCGATAACGTCACGGATCTTTTCAATAAAGCCAAGAATCTTTTCAGTGGCGTTAGGAATCTTTATGATTTGTTCAGATTGCTCGTCTTTTTTCTCCTCAATGCCTCCTGGTAGCTTGCGTGCAGATTCTCCGTAAGTCAAGCGGCTCTGCTAGAGGAAGGCATGGCCAAAGCCGCTGGGTCTAGGTTGCATAACTCAGTTGCCTTGCTCAAGCAACCGCTGAAGATCCTGTTGCATAGCTCCCGTCTCTCATGGCTGCCATTACATGTGTCGTGCGCTCTGTAAGTGTAAGCAATCCTTCTTGTTCTTCCCTCTCCTTTACTCCCGTACGGTTTACTTATAGAGTTCATCGGCAAAAGGGCAGGAGTAGGAATTCATATCATATGTAAGTTTACATACGATTAAGATGTCGCTGAAATACCGTAACATGAGTTTGGTGTCCAAGTAAATACAAGACTATATACGTATTTTGAGGGGCACAACTAGGATACTTATACTTTATACGTAATTTACGGCTGTATCAAAATAAAAACAAACTAACTTGCAGCATTCATCGAATTTTTCCTCAGACGGGAAAAATGTTTTTTGCTGAGGAATCTGAAAGACGCTCGCTAAAGTTGCGATAGCCACATGAGCAGAATTCGGCAATAGAAGAGAACAGACGCCGATGAGGGAGAGACGATGCATCGCGTGTTCGTGTACATCATAATCTACAATACTGATAATAATGACAATAATAATAATAATAATAATAATAATAATAATAATAATAATTAGTATTATTATTATTATTTATTTAACCAAAACTGATTGTATATATATATATATATATATATATATAACTATAATGAATTAAAAACACAAATGTCAAATTGAAACCAAATTCATAAAATCGACTCTCATCATACTCTGTTATAAACATTCTGAACACTGACAAGATGGAGCAGAGCAATGATCGTTGCCAGAGTTGATTCGTGGCCCATGCCGTCGTTTATGTTTCACTCGCACGCAGTGTTCTTTCTGCTTTCAGCGCGATTCATCCTCATTTATCACATTAGCTAATGAATCATCATGTTCCGTACTAATTCGAGATGTCTTTCTTATAAATATATATATATATATAAATTAAATATTTTAATTCGAACCAGTCGATCACGATTATCTAACGAAAGGGAAGTCCTACTGACTGGGTATTTAACGACTCGTTGCTGAATGAAACCTCCAGGCGAGCAAATCTTTTTTTTATACTCTATTTCCTCTCTTTTAAATTAACATTCATTTACATTTTGTTCTCTTGCATACATTCGAATAATTCGAGCTCTTAGAAGAAGAAAAGATAAAAATGTCATGAATAATTTATTTTTTATAAAGGTGAGGTTCCAGCGATACGAGATTCCTATCGCATTGTCGTTCCCATTGAGACATTATTCCAATTGAGACATTATTTGACAAATTGAGACAAAGTGAGCAGATTGACAAAGTTCAATATTGACATAAGGACATACGTATGTATGTATATACAAAAACAAGCTTGTTTAATGAGGAAACGACCTGATTTCTTTTCAAAATCTGAATCCTTAGACAGAAATACAATATAAATACATATGAATATGTTCGGAGACCGTACATACACATGTATCTGAAGCCAATCTTTCCCCGTTAATATTACATCTTGGACTTGAGCCCGAGTCTCTTGTACTCGTCCAGCGTGTACATCCTCGGATGTCTCCTCGGCACCCAGCGGCCTTCGTCGTCCAGCTCAAAAGTGCCCCGCTTCTTGTTGTGCGCAAACTCGCCGGCCTCCTCCATCTCAACTACGGGCGCCACGCACGCGTCCTTGCCTAAAGAGATGAAGGATATTGCTCACAGAGAAGAAAGTTACGGCAGTCGTAACAATTACGTGGAACATATTGTGCCCAAAATGCAGCGGAACAATATTGTTCCGCCCCTCTGAACTTTTACTTGCTACATTTAAAATGTTCCCATTGCTAGCTATTGTTCTTGTTTACTACATATACTTTAAACTTTGTGCAGCTACATTTAATGTATGTACATAGACCACGCTGATTTTCAAAGATTCAACAAAACCTTCAAAGATGCGCGTCCATTCGTCGCGCGTCTTCGTCCGGAAAACCCGCTCGATCTCGGCTGCGACCTCGCTTGGCCGTTCGTACACGTCAGCGACGGTGAAGTGGTCGAGCCCGAGAGCTTAAATGTTTGGTAACACAAACAATTTTTGATCCCGGTGGTTTGCATTTCAGCAGCATGCATAAATCATTTTGTTTAACGGAGAAGGACGATACGCTCCAGTAGGCAGATTGATGCAAAGAACAAATATGAAGAAGAATAAGAAACGTTGATTACTGTACTTTTGAGCAAGTTGTCCGTAAACTTGGCCTCGAGCGCGCCGACGGACATGAAACGGCCGTCCGAAGTCGCGTAGCAGCGATAGACGGGCGAATTCGAGGAGAACGACGCGTGCGGCCCACCGAAAAGAACGTCAATGTCCTTGTACCTGTCGGAATAAGAAAAGGAAATGTTATGCATAAAAAATGCTATTCTAAAATAGACATTTTCTAATCATTACAAATGTTCCTCCGCTCCACGATACATTCTTCTTGATATGTGTGCTGTTACAGAAACCGAATAAAGTAAACATATTATAGTTAA
>CALZFC010000047.1:142500-167500 GCA_945643635.1 Allodiplogaster sudhausi
AAAATTTAAAAGATAATGGAAATAGGCAAAACAAAGTTAGATAGGAAAAGAGGGGAGAGATTAAGAAAGGAGGGAGGGAGTGAGCGAGAAATTGAGGGAGAGAGTAAGAGAGATAGAGAGAGAGGGTGAGAGAAAGAAAGAAAGTGAAAAGGAGAAAAAAAACAAACTGACGCATCGGCTTCGCTGGAGAAGTCGCGCGCGGCGAGCCTCGTGACCCTCGCGGCATTCTCTCCGAGAAGATGTGCAATGATCGCAGAGCGACGGCCTCCTCCTTCATCGTCCACCACGAGCATCTATTTTTTATGTATTTTTTTAAATGATTTTATTTCTATTTTTATTTAAAAAATATTTTTCTCGAGATTCTGCTGTGAAACACCTAATAAAATATGGCTTATGTATGTATATGTCCAGCTTAATATTGTTAAATAATTTTTTTCTACAGTGAATCGAGGAATGCCGCGAAGGTACTACATATCACAATACGCTAACAGAGCAGTCTTTTAATTCAGGCATCGCAACGCAAATGCACCGGTTCCTCAATTAGGAAAAGGAAAATGAAAGTGGTATCTTTTTTTAGCCAAAAAGGATTCTCTGCGCAACTCAAACAGTTCTGTTCAAGTTTTTTTTGCTTCGGCTTTTTATTATTATATTTCCCAAATTAGATTCTTAAATACTATACTTATTCATAACATAACAGTTAGGGGAATACTAGCTAATAGGAAACAAAACAACTCTCACCTTTAATAAGTAAAAGTAAACAAGTGTACTTTGACATCCCTCAACGGTTCGCTGTCTCTGATGCGCAGTTGGACGCGCGCGCCAATGTGGAGATCGGAAGGAGAGACGGATGAGGCAGCATCCGAAATTGAAGAGAGGTACTTTTAACTTTTAATGTTATACTTTGCAATTAACGAGTAGTACCCTAATTGTAAGTTTAAACTTAAACGCTTTACTTCAAAGAACACTTTTGTGATGCTAAACGAAACAAAAAATAAGGATAAGTATACATGTATAAATAAGTAATTATGCACAAAAGTAATTTTTGATGATCATATACACATATAAATAAATAGAAAGAATGTGTACTGTGATAATGCTCCGTACAAGTGTAGCAGCAGCCATAACAATCTCGGTGTGTTCTCTGAACGGGAAAATTTGAATGCGTGTAAAAAGTGTTCAGTGCTTTCGCTCATTCTCTCTCTATTTCACTCTTTCCCTATCACTCTATCCTCTCACTCTCTCTTTCTCTCTCTCTCTCTCTCTCTTTCTCCCTCTCTCTATCCATCTCTCTCTCTCTTTCTCTTTCTTTTTGCTCCCTCTCTCTCTTTCTCTCTCTCTTTCTCTCCTCTATCTCTCTCTCTTTTCTCTCGTCTCTTTTTTCTCCCTCTCTGGGTCTCTCTTTCTTTTCTCACTTTCTTTCTCTCTTAATGTCTCTCTCCCTCTCTCTCGCTCTCTCTCTTTCCTCTCTCTCTCTCTCTCTCTCTCTCTCTCTCTCTCTTCTCCATTTCTCGCTTTGATGAATGAAAAGTACTAGATGTTCGGTTTGACGAAGGAATGGAGGGAAAAAATATGCGCGAAGAACGTTCATATCTTCTGATTTCCTTTTTTTGCTCTCTTTCTATCATTCTCCCGATCCTTCGCTCTCACTTATTTATCGTGAAGAGATGTTTGTGACATTTGAACACATGGGAGGAGTGAACGAGAGAAGAGGACAGCGAAGCGGAGAATGTGGGATACAGAGAGAGGGAGAGAGAGAGAGAGAGAAAGAGGACGGAGTGAGGGAGAGAGAGAGAGAGAGAGAGAGAGAGAGAGAGAGAAGGAGAAAGAGGACGAAGTGAGAGAGAGAGGGAGAGAGAAGGAGAAAGAGGATGAGGTGAGACAGAGCGAAAGAGAGAGAGAGAGAAAGAGAGAGAGAGTGATAGAGAGAGGTAGAGAGACACGGAACGAACGACGAAATTAGAGAGAAAGAATATTTTAATGTGGTTAAGACATAATCATGAAGAAAAGCCTATTTTAAGATATATGTAGATCCCAACCCGCTAGGACAAACAACTTCGCGATAAAACCAGAGAAACTACACTAGTCAGACATCATCATCACCAAATTGGTGAAAAAGAATGGAAGAGAGAGGGAGGAAGAGTGCACGAAAAGGAGAGGTCGCAAGAGAGTGAGAGAGAGAGAAGGACAGAGAGAGAGAGACAGAGAGAGAGAGAGAGAGTCGGACAATGAGAAATAGAGTGTCGCAAAGCTGTTTGAAGGCTGGGAGAATGAGGATCTAACGACGCACACGCTGAGAAAACGTATGAAGATTTTCGGCCAAAGACCACCAGAGAATTTCCGCCCTCTTTCATGGGATAATTTGGCCGATGCGGAGAAAAGAGAGAGAAAACAACTTACAATTAAGATTTTCCCAATCATGCAACGGAATAACATGCAAGAACGTTTAAAAAGAAAATTATCATTTCTTTAATGGAGTAATCAAAATATAAAATCATCCAAGAAATAAGGTTTGTCATCGTTCAGTTCACAATCAGAATTTCGCCTCATCTCTTTCTCGAGTCTTTCATTCATGCGCTTATTTTGCTGTAATAGCCAGTGTCAGCTCCCTTCTCTCTCTCTCTCTCTCCCTCTCTCTCTTCACTCTAACCATCTATGCACAAACTAATTACTTCAATGGAGACCGATGCTGAGCACTGGCGGAAATCAAGCATCGGAGACAAAATTAGCTGGCCCCCTTGGGATGTCTTTCTCGTTTCCTTGTAACTTCTCCCACTCACTCTCTCTCTGTCTATTTCTCTTTTTCTCTATTTCTTGCACTCTCTCTTTCTTTCTCTGCTTCTCTCATCTTAATTCTCTAAGCTACTTTTGAAGACTCTTCGAAAGCTATTTGACTTGAAGGCGTCTTCACTTGAACGCTTAGAAAAATTATCTCCATAATAAATTCTGAAAATCGAAACGTATATGTATGTACATATGTATTTGTGCAACAAAAAAAAACAAATTAAACAGCTCACCTGCATAATTTTTTTCAGTACAAAGTTAATCAATTAGAGTGAACAACAAAGAACCAAACGATGCGGCATTCTTGGTCAAGGCCATCATTGCTTGCGATGTTTTTGGAGAAGAGCCGAGAGAAAAGTGAAGGGCTGTTATTATAGATCATATTTGTGGTCTTCTAGTAGAAAGCCGTCTTATTATACATACATATTTAATCAACTTTTTATATAGGTAATTCGAATCCTACGACCCAGCTGGTACCTAGAAGGACACAGGCAACTTTTTTGCCCATTTGATTCAACTATATGTAATTCGTGATTTTAGTTTCCGTTGAACTGTGTTGATATTCGGCCAAGAAAGATACATTTTAAAATAAAGTGATTATTAATTGCACAAAATGATAAATGTCTCAAAATGTTTAGAGGTTGTCTTCATGGCCCCTGAAAGTTTGCTACCGCATAGTCAAAGGTTGAGTGATTCTCATTAACATACAGATATAGTCGCTTTGAGCCAAATCTGAAATTACTAGAAAAAATGCAGAGAATCCAGAATCTATCCAAAGTTGTTTGGTTTACTCTTATGAGTCATTATATCCATTGCTGATTTTTTTAGACAAAACTTTTTGGATTCCACCGTGGAGCAACCGAGTTTATTATTTATGACTTTTATTTCTCCATTCATCTGGGATCAAGCAATTAGGAATCAGTCTAACGCGTAATTATTCTATCCATTCGTAACAAAACCACCAGTAAATAATACACCATGAGGCATCATTATTCTTATAACTAGCCATTCATATGTATGTATAAGATGTATGTACATACATATGAACATAGATATTTATATTTATCATTAGACGAGTGCCTTATTAACTTTCTTATTATAAAAAGTCTATCAACTTTGAAAAAAAGAATTTTCACCGAAATTCTGCCCAACCTTTTCGATGACGTTTGTAATGTACACGTTTCATTCACCTGCTCAGTAGCTGACGCTATCAATTACATCAAGCAGCTACCTCAAATTTGCGTCTGTCTTTTGCTCTCAATTTAGATGATTCAACTATTCCGAAGCAAATATAATTATCAACGTTTCATCTGAATTTGCGATAAGCACTTGATTCCTGCCATTTGCGAGGATGAAACTGGTATCCATGAGATAAAGATATGAGTCGACCATCGAGTGACCGCTTTCAAGTGATGAAAAGAATAAACTGGCTTTCAACTCTAACAAAAGAGTAATGAAACGGCGAAGAAAATAGAGAAGAAAGTAAATTCTGCTGAGAGAAACTAATAAGAATTAAATCTAAGCAATAATAAATTGAAGAAATCGTAGAAAGAATTCTAAAAGAGACACAAAGAAAGATAAGTAAGGGAAAGAAACAATTAGGCCTTGACAGCGGCCGAGGAGAGGAAAAATAATCCGAGCCGCGGCTCACGTGAAGTTAGCAATAAAGAGGGTGAGAAAACTAAAGAGAGAGAGGGAAGCGGGATATGCGCGAAAGTTGTGTGAAAGTATGATAATTAAGAGAATTGGCCCAAATCGGACTTGATTACGCGCAATACATTAACATTAAGGAGGCATAACCTAGAAACAATGGAATAAATAAAGCCACAAGATCAGATGCTCACAAGAGAGTAGTGTCAATGCATCAACGTAGTTCGTGATAAAGGACGAGCCATTCGATGAGGAAATATAAAGTGACAAAATAAGTGGCATAATTTACTACAGCATAGGGTTAAAAACAGAGCTGATTGTTTATGATGAGAGAGTGGCAGAAGATGCATTCGTATCGGCAACAAATAGTTGTTGTTTTTTTTAAATTGCTGATTGTCCTTCATTAAACCGTATTCTTGTATCATATTTCATTTGTTAATATTGCTGATTGTTGGAACTCACAATCAGCATAATTTGATAGTTCTCGACTGCTCCAAATATTTCATAAGAATGACTTTCTAACCATAAGGTCATGCGAGGTAGATACATTTTATTCCTTTCATTTTTCCTTTTCACACTCTTTTTATACATCGTCGGATCATCCCGTTATATCAATTACTTCTATGCTGAGGTGTATTTCATTTTCGTTGAAAGGTTAGAAAATATAAGGAATAGTTATGAATAGCTACAATAAAGTTAGAGAGTAAGGTTTTTTTTGTAGCAAATTTATACATTTCAGAAAGAGTTGTTGTAAGAAAACTTTAACTGTCAGAATGATCTCTTTCTCCCTTTCTCTTGCTCTCCATCTCTCTCTCTCCCCTTTTCCTACATATCTCGACTCCCCTCCTCTTCTCCTATTCTTCTCCTCTTCTTTCACTCCTCTGCTCTTCTCTCGCTTCCTACTGTCAAATGCGGGAGATCGATCTTTACATTTTTGTTCTAGCCCAGGAAAATTCGGCGAATCAATTTGGGCAACCAGCGCCTATTCTTTTATGAGCGATTTGCGAATGCGAACCACCGGGTGCTCATTTGTGACTGCCTTTTTCAAGACCTATGTCAAATTGGTTACCGAATTATTTTCAGAGCGATGGTCTATGATTATTAATTTAAAAAAAGTTATAGTTATAAATTAGTTAATTAACATTTGAATATATATATATATATACTATATATATATTTATATATTCTCTCCTCCTTTTCTCCGCTTTGTTATTAAAGACTTTTTTTTTGTTCTTGTAAAAAATATATAATATATTTTGCAGCCCTCGCAATGTCTGCCTCGCTCGTCTTCCGCAACAGACGCGCTCTTCCATGCGGCAGGCGGCAAGATACAGTATAGCGACTAGTGCAAAGTACAGTATACTAACCATAAGAGAAAATCTTCATGCCAAGACTTCTTCTACATTGCATACGGTGCTATCAAATGCATGGAGATCTGTTAGTATACCGTCTGTCACCTTCGTCCATCTGCGATGAAACTGCACCTATACTTTTATGGGTGCGCTGCTCATGCGAATCCCCGGAGCACATTTGTGACTTTTCTTTTAACTTATGCTATGTTGGATACCGGATTATTGCGAAATAATATTCAAGATAGAATTATATAATTATTTATCACTTTTACTATTCAGGATATATACATATGTATATATGCATACATACATATAATTAAAATATTGCAGGCTTTGAATCACTCGTACAACTGCCTGCTTGAATTGGATGGCGAGAGACTCGAACGAATCGACGAACTGGAGGATGACATTATTGATCTGCGGCAGCTCCTCAAGGACCAGGTTAGATTTCTTCTCTCTATCTCTCTCCCTCCTCTCTCTCCTCTCTCCTCTCTCTCCCTCCTCTCTCTCTCTTCTCTATTCATAGCATGACCAATTTTCAAATGAATTTATATATTTAATACCACCGTGTTTTCTCTATTATTACTACGGGCACTATTATTAATACCCTTGGTAGGGAGGGGAACTATTAGAGGAGGTGGTTGTACTAGAGGAAGGGGTAATACTTTTTTGTAGCAAACATAGAAGTCTCCGGTGCCGATAATTATCAAAGCAATTTTTTTATTCATTTTAATATTTCGCGCTTCAAAAGTTGGCTGCAGACGAGCTCACACCCCATATTTGCTTGCTGAAGGACCAAAAAGTGCGGTCTTCAAGCCTCACAAGGGTTGATGGCGAGCCGGGCATTAATATGTTCTCTTCTTTATTTCGTTAATTTTGAGTAGTCGTTGCTACATATTTATCAATAATAACTATACAAATACAAATGTATATAAGTGATAGCAGTTAATTTATTTTGATTTATTCCTTTTTAATCGTGCTTTTCGTATCGTGCAGACTGTTATAAATCATCTATGTAATTGTAAGTGCTTTTGATATTTGGGCCACGTAATTGAAGCGACCCAAATTTCTCCTTGGCCTTTCCGTTCGTCAGGTAAAAAAAAACGATTGTTTACCGTTAGGTTGGTTGTTGGTGCAACAATATTTGTTCTATATTGGAGCAAGATTTCAAAATTCCAATCGATGCATTATTTTTTTCAACCATTAAGACGTGTCTGCTTTTATGTACATATGGATTTTTGTCGATAATTCAACAGCAAGAAAAAACTTTTTCATCACCTCCAATCCACCTTCTTGATCTTGCTTGGAACGATGCGACAAATTTCCATTGTGAATCTCCTTCCTTAATTCCTTCTTTGATGGAGACTCTCTTTATCCGCGTTCTACACTAGCAATTTACAATTATTCGCATGCCTAGTATATGAATAAATTCAAATACACATGTCTTTATCATAAGGACCACTTTCTACTGCATGTACATACATACATTGTATGCCAATGTGACTTCTTTTCTCTGTTTCTCCTTAAGGATACCCGATCGAGAGAGAGAGAGAGAGAGAGAGAGAGTGAGAGAGAGGGAGAGAAAGAGAGAACGGGGAAAGGAGAGGGGCAAAAATCGAGAGAACTTCACAATTAAATCGAAGTCGAGTACATAAAGAGAACGAAGTTATTTTTAAAAACCGAACAAATCTTTTACATTAATCGAGAAAAGGTATTGCTTATTAGTAAGTAACTGTAGACGAACAACACTAACCTAATCATGTGGGATGAGCAAAGTGTTTCTTGCAAACAAATGAACATGACAAAAGGCAAAACCACTTTTTGTCATTTTAAAGAGAAATAGTTTTTCCAAGTGTTTTTCTGCAAACTTACTAACGAACATGTCAAAATTGCAACAGCGAGAACATTATTCAGGCACTTGATAAAGAAATGGAAAATAAACCGATCTTTCGACTATGGAAAAAATAAACCGATCTTTCGACTATGGAAATCGCATTTGTAAACGTATGAATTGTTGTTGCACAGCCAGTTTGAAAACCCTTAAGTTGTATAATAATTTTGGAGGATTAAAAAAATCAAATTTAATTTTTTTTAAATCTTAATTATTATGCAAGACATTAATTCAAAGCATACAATGCTTACTTGTTAATTACTATATTTGTATGGCTCTGTGTTGGATAAGGTAAGTTACTCCCAAAATAATACCATAAAACAAGATATTTAAAAAAAGAATAAAAATACTCTTTGGTAAAGGCAGATGTGTGACTAGATTCTATTGCAGATTCTACCCGGATGTCTCCTCTTCAAAGAGTGTGTACAATAAAGCGATGAACAGGCCAAATACTACCATTCGGTAAATACTAGAAATAGCAGATCAGCGGGATTCTCCAAGCTCGAACACGTCATCAAAAGGAAACTAAACCGAGACAAAACATGAGAAACTAATTGTAAGGAGTAAAAGAGTTTTGAGAACAAATAAAAAAAATTTTTAAGCGAAAAAAACTTTCTTATCGATGCGCTACCTGCCACGATGTTGAGATTTAAAGCTGTTTCCAAGGTTAATAGGACGAAAAAGAAGAAGACAAAAACAGTTGAGTAAGAAATACTCGTACTTGCAAATTATGCGAAATTCGCAACAGTCAGTAAGCCAACAATTCTATGCGAGCAATCTTCAGCACTATTAAAGCCGACATTCTCTTTCATTTTTTCAAAGATAACATGAAATCTCTCGCTCTTTTGACTGAATTCATACGACGTAATTTCGAGTAAAAACCTTATTACAACCTCTTGAGCAGAACAATTGTACCTGAATTGAGATCGCGGCGATGGGAGGGTTTCAACTTGCAATTAGTGCCGAGAGCTAAGGGAATCGACGTTGAGGGGAATTTTTCCTCTTCTTACGATTATAGTTTTACGGAATTCTAACCATAAGCTCATATACAATTGGTTAAGAGAGACTGTGTTCAAAACACCCTTATTTTTTCGAATACTGAAATAAAATCTATATCTTATGAGTATGGGAGTAGTATTGTGCTATTCTTGGGGGGGGGGGGGTTGAAAGGAGAGGAGGGGGTCAGAGAAAGCCCGAGGCATTGCCGTGCTCTTCATTCTCCTCTTCAGCCGGCTCACCGCCAGCTTCGAGTTCCGCCAGCCACTCGGTGTACTTATCCGTCTGCAAAATATTTTTTTTTTAATAATTTTAAATATTTCATAACAATCGAAGATTTATACCGAATTTTGATAGATAAAAAAATTTAAGGTAGAAAAAGAATCACAGGAAAAAATATTTGGCTAAAAATGATGACTAGCCAGCTCGAAGAGATTGTAGTGAATTTCGAATTCTCGCTTACGCTCGTTGAGGAGGACAATCGGTTTAAATCTGAAAGTGAGAGAGAAAGAAAAAAAAACATAACTTATTCTTTTAACTAAATAATTTATTTTATGAAAATTAATTACAAATTTTTTTCAGTTAAAAAATATATTTAGTAAATAGAAATAACTTTTGAGTAATAAATGAATAAAGAAAAAAAATTAAATACCTCTCTCCCCATGCAATCTCCTCTGGGAGGAAAGAAGTGCGAGCCTGGAAGGTCATTCCGGTCGCCTCGACGATGCCCTCCACCGTCATGATGAGCTCAAAGTCCTGAGACGAGATATATTTAAATTTCTCGCCAACTTTTCGAATTTCGCGCCCAAAATATTCAGAAGTGTGATTTTAGTTCACTGGATCATACCATTAAAAAGGAGGCAGGCGGCCAGGGCTGGAGATTTTCTTTTAAACTTTTTTTCTCCTCAAATTTGTTAGTTTCGCATGACCGTGCAATACCTGCGATGGTTTCTACCGCAATGGTTTCTACCGCAATGGTTTCTACCGCAATGGTTTCTATCGCAATGGTTTCTATCGCAATGGTTTCTACCTGTTGCAGGATGGTGCTCCTTGTTAGGCCGTGCAGCGGCGACTGCTCGTCTATCACGTGTCGTACGACGATTGGCCTTCAAAAGAATGGAAATTACACTCTTTCAAAGAACGATACAATTACTATGCCGTTTCAAGAATGTGTAGATAAGAAATTTCTACATTAAATATTGGCGCCCATTAAATCCTAAGCTCAGTACAAATGTGTTGAAGATGAAAGAACAGCGTCAAATTATATGAAGATTGTTAATGATATCTTTTGATATCATTAGCAATCTTCGCTTGAAAACAACGATAAAAGTAATCTATTTAAGCTTTTTCCTTCAAAATTGACAAACTTTTCTGCTAGTTTAAACTGACCAAAGTAGCAGCACTCGATCCCAGCCCGAGTCGTAGCCGACGTTCATGTCCTTGACACCGAGGAGAACTCGGTCGCCATTCTGGAATTATTGCATTCTTTTATTCTATACTTTCGAAATATTATCAAGCATTAACCCATACTTTTTAAACTTACATAAAATTTTTAAGTTAACTATTTTTACTCAATGGAACAAGAAAACCAACTACAATCTATTTCATCTTTCCGGACCTTTCTAGTACATAGCTTCTCTCTAAATCAGACATAAATCACAATCAGGCATAAAAGTGTGAATTCAAAAGAATTATTTGTCTCCCTTGGCTATGAATTATAAATTAACCTCATTAACGCGAGTGGACGCCATGTAGAGGCGGACGTGCGATTCGGCGAGAAAGAGCTTCTCCTGGATGTCGGCCAGGCGGATCATCAGGGCCGGCCGGTGATCGGAGACAGCGTCCACCGGGCCGATCACGGCGAACTTGGAGAAGCGCATCTCCTGAAATTGGCGTGTTTTGTTTGTATAGTTGTTAATTAATTAACCAATTAATCTATTAATTAATTTGTTTGGTAGGTTTGCATAAAAAATACATTTAAAAGATTATGCAGCAATATTTCGAAAGAATAACTCGACCAGCTGTTCAAACTAATTGTCAGCTATTATGTATGAAAGAAATTAAATGTTCTTTTCAAACAAATAAAAGCCACTTGATCGACCAGTACAGAAAGATATCGATACTTGGCGCTCTCTTTCTCTCTCACTCTCAAAACATCTCTCAATCTCTCTCAGTCACTGTCTCTCTCTCTCACTTTCAAGACCCTTCCTCTCTCTCTCTGTCTCTCTCCTTCTCTTACTCTCTTTCTCCACCCTGCACCTTTCCGTTTCTCTCAAGACCCTTCCTGACCTGTCTTCTCTTCTTCGGCCTCAGCACCTTGGCGATAATCAGACCGCCCAGCATTGTCTGGATGAACATGCCAATGATGAGTTGGCACGTCAGGCCGATGTAAGCGAGTGGACACGATGACGTCATGTATCTGTGAATCAAAGTACCGTAATCTGTATTTGAATTTGCCGCCTCTCTCTCTCGAAATTGTATCGGGCTAATAGGCGCCAATTCAAATGCGAATTTTTGGCTCCTTTAGGAGTCTTTTGGTCTAGAAAGCAATTATAAAACCTGCTAGTGTTTAGAAAAAATGTATTATAAAGGAATTAACGATATCATTAAGAACAATTATTGTTTTTCATAGTCCAGAAACTTTTGGTGGTAAAGAAAAAGAAACAAATATTTCTCCGTACCGTATGCCATAGCCGATGGTGTGCTGGCTCTCCATGCTGAAGAGAAAGGCCGTCGTTAGATTGCCGACGTTTTCGATGCAAGTCTCCTTCTGAAACAAAAATCATGATTTGAATTCGCGCCATTTTGCCTGAGGCACAAGGGAAAGAGAGCAAGTGTGATTTATACAGATGCGACAGGAAAATTGTAATTCCTTAAACAACTGAACTTGGCACTTTTCAGTTCGCAAAAGCTTATGTTAGCTAAATGAATGGGGTAGTAAAACGATACGAAGATGGTGAGATTATTATTAAACAACTCACTATTTGATTGATATGACTGATTGATAAGATTTGACTAACGGGTGAAGAACAAAGTTTTTAATATAAATAAAAGTTTTAATGCCATGTCTAAATAGTTCGGTATATGACACATGTTTCCTCATTTAAAAGACTGTATTTCTCTTTTTTTTTTGTAAATTTTTAATGTTTAGGAAGGAAAAATATTATATTTTTATTGAATTAACCATTAATTAATTAATTTAAAAGTGCCACCAACCCTGCCAGCGTACGTGTATCCGACGACGATGAGATAGTAGTAGATGCCGAAGAAGAGCCAGCTGCCCAAGTAGCCGGCGCCAAAGAGCATCATGACATTGCGCCACGAGCATTCGATCAGGAGATGGAACCAGTTCCTGAGACTAAAAGTTGTTAAAAGAAGGGATTAATTAGCTCATTAAATAAAACATATATATATATATATATATTTATTAATTTTACTGTCTACATTACATGCCGTATTTTCTCTATTAGTGCCCCCGGGGATACTATTTTTCAATGCCCTTGAGAGAGAGGGGCACTATTGAAAATACGGTATTAGATAAAGCCGAACATTCAATCAGGAGCCTGCGAATAAGTTCATTGAATTAAAAAATTATTTACTTGAGCGGATATACATATGTGCATATGTATATACTACATACATTTTTACTGTATGTACACTATCTGCAAGATTTTCTCTAGGAGCAATGTTTTTGTGAAACGTTCGAGCCGCATATCAGTTCAAGAAGCAATATTTAAATAATATATCTAAATAAATATACCTTAATTATTCATATTAAAAGGTAAACGGTAAAAAAACCGATTTTTTTTGTCGACTTTTTTTTCGATTTTCGCCTCCGCATTGAATGAATATAATAATACTCTTGCCCAGCAGTCACAGTACCGAATGTCATTGCGTATCTTGGCGGGCAGCTGGACGGACGCGAGGAGAGTGCGGCCATCCTTGGCGACGAGGCGAGCCCGGCGGGCGCCCGCGCCGACGCCACCGTTTGAGCCGCCGCCGCAGAGACTGCCCGCGACGCTGCGCATCGACGTGCCGCCCGGAGTCGCCCAGCCATCTTGAGTTTTTAATAATTAATTTTAATTTATTTATTTTTATTAATTAATTTAATTAAATTATTTATTTAGTTATCTATTTAATTACTTGTATAAAACATGAAATTTATATAGCTCAGTCATACAAATTTCAATCTCTTGCGCCAACGCTGAGAAAACGGCTGCTTCTCACATAATGACTTCTTTTTAATTCTTGCAATTCAGTTTTCACTTCCCTAGCTTATCAAGGACATGCACCTAGCATTTTACTTTATCCGATTTACGTTCAGCAAATCCACCGGCTGCACAAACTCGAACTTTTCTTGCATGGAAAATGAAAGAAATGAAATAACTGGTGATATTTTTTTTACATCTTTTGATTCGGCTCTTTTGTTTGCGGACTTGATTTGGTACTTCTGAGAACACATTCATCACTTATTGTTAATGATGTGAAATGAAATTATGATGTGGATGTATTGTTCTAAGGTTGCATTCAGATTGATATTTGTTGCGAAAGATGTCTGCTTTAAAAAATGTCACATAAAACTTTTTTTCTTTTTTGATTCTTATATTTCAATCAAGCGAACGGTGAAGTGATATTGCATATTTGCTAGCTGAATTTGAGGACATCATGGCCGTTGAAAGTTCGCGGATTTGCTTGCAGTCTCTCCCTCCTCTCTCTCTCTCTGTCTCTCTTCTCTCCTTCTCCTCTCCCTCTCACTCTTTCTCTCACTCACCCTTTCTTCTCTACTTCACTCTCTCTATCTCTCTCTCCGTCTCTCTCTCTCTCTCTCTTTCTCTCTCTCTCTCTGGCTCTCTGTAAGCCCCCTCCTCGACTCAGAGGCCCCATCAATCATCATGAGAGAGGAGTCAACGCCTCGGCTTAGGGGGGAGGAGGGGAGGGCGAAGAGGAAAGAAGGCTTGAGGCGCCGAAATGCGTATGAGCAGTGACACTTTGCTGAAGAGCAATCCGAGCGGAGAGAGAGAGAACGAGAGATTGAAAGAGAGAGAGAACGAGAGATTGAAAAAGAGAGAGAGAAAGAGAGAAAGGGCGAGAGAGAGAAAAGTGAAAGAGCGAGAGATGATAGGAAAGTGAGAGGAAAAAGAGAAAGAAAAAAAGAGAGAGAGAGAGAGGAGAGAAAGATAGAAACAGAGAAGCAGAGTTGATAAACCCTAAAGCTTCGTAGTTAATTTAATCCCGAAGCGCGCATCCGGCAAGAGCTCTTCTTGTCAGCATCAAATGCGAAGATCGCGCAACAAGAGAGAATCATCAATATCGCGATTTTTTTTTCTCTTCCCCTCTCTCTTTCTCTCTCGCTCTCTCTTTCTCTTTCTCACTATCTCTACCTGTCTCTCTATCTTTTCATCGTCGTCTCTCTTTCTTCTACTCTCTCTCTCTCTCTCTCTCTTTCTTTCTCTATCTCTCTCTCTTTCACTCACTAACTTTTTTCCCGTCTCATTCCTTTTTCTTCCGCGTTCTCTACATACATATATCTCCATTTCATTTTTTTGCTTCACCTAGACAGTCAGCAGGCACCCACAACAAGATAATTGAACAGAGAGGCGAAAAGCAAGACAGACAATTAAATAGCGCCTAATTTTCCTTCAAAGAAACAAGAAAAAATAGCAAAAGCGGCTTCCTTTAAAGCAACTAACTTTGACGTCTAAGTTTTACTTGTTAAATATGTATGTACATAGACAGAAATCCTTTACGTTATTTTCACTTCATTCAAAATTCAGTCATATGTATATGTAACTTGCTATGCGCAAATAAATAAATATAAACAGAAAATGCCGAGGCTACATAAAAAAAGTTGTTTCTTGGCGTTATTTATTTTACTTTAGCCTTCTATTTTTTATTTTTTTATTTTTCAAATAACAATAAGCATTTTATAAGAATAAATTACATGAATGTACGCTGAACAAATCTCTTAAAACAAGTCAAAAAAGGCAAAATAAAAATGTGGATTTTTTTTACAGTTTTCGCCCTCATACATATGTATGTAGTAAATGAAATAATTAATTAATTATTTAACTAATTAATTAATTAATTAATTAATATCCCCACTGACTAAGCTGCTTCTTCGTCCCGCCATCGCGGCCGCCATTCTGGACGAGCAGCTCATGGCCGCCGCCGCTGCCGCCGCCCCCGCTCGCTCCGCCGGGTGAGAGGCGAACGAGCTCCTCCGCGATGGGCATACGACCGCAGCCGCCCAGCTCAAGTGTCAGGGTATCTTGTTGGCCAAGTGGTTAGCCGCGCACAACACAACCCGAAAGACCGTGGTTCAAGGTCAGCAGGTGGCAGAACACAGGAGCTTTTATTCAGTGTTATGAGGAGGAAACTGGATATGAGAAAGACACCTTATACACATATTCCTTTCAGGATGCTATAGTCTGCGGGGAATAGAGATGCATACGGATATCTTATATGGCTTGGATCAATAAAATGGATGAATAATGTGAAATCGACTTTATAGGCATGCAAAAAAGCCCCTCTTTTAAGGCATACACAGGCAGGCACATATGTGTGTACATATTGTCAGAGAAGGTTGCTCTAACCATTCCCATTTATCTCTCTTCTTCAATGTTTTTGTTTTGTTTTGGAGAGTGATGGCAGGAAATGTGTAGACATAATTTCTGCACGTCTACATATCCATATCACTTTCCATAAACGCCTAACAATAAGTTTTTATTGGACATTTCTTTTGACATTACATAAATTGTTGAGGCACGTAAGAAAAATATGCACATCAATGCGCGCATCTCTTTCGAAGCTAAAGACGGATTTGATGGAGATGTATAATGCGAAGGATCTTTACTCAACGCTCTTACTTTCGTCAAAGCTTACTTTTATGTCTGATGTCTCTAGGAGGTGGTGGTTCGCACGCAACCTTGCCGCTCAACGTCCGACGCAGCAGCGATATTATCGTCTAAAAATTGGAAATAAAATTTTTATTTTCATTTTTTTTTTAAATTTATTTTTTTTTTTTTTTTTAACTGTTTACAACAATAGTAAAACATAAATTAAATTATGAAGACAGCACCGCAAACACAAGTAATTTATGCACCGCACTTTCTACATGAATCATTTATGGCCTGGTTAAAGATATTTCTAGCAGGAAAGAAAGGGAGGGTTGCTTAATTGTGCTCATTAAAGGAATTATCTTGCACGAGTTGCTTGAAGCACCAGTTGTCCTATCACGAAGGCCCGGACACTTCAGTTAATAATGAATTCACTAAGCATCGAATATATTTTTTTAATATTAAAAAAGAAAGGTTAAGAGCACAGAGAACGGACACACTCGTTAATGTTGAGAGGGCGTTGAATTGAGTGGAGAGAGAGAAAGAGAGACAAACAGAGAGAGAGAAAGACAGAGAGAGAGAGAGAGGGAGAGTGCGTTCGAAGAAGAAAGAGAGAATGAGAGAAAGAGAGCGAAGGCACAGAGAAAGAAGTCGGATGAAGCCTACTTATACTTGTATTCATTCAACATGAGATCAATGTTTTCTCGCCAAAGACCTAAGGTTTCAGTCAAATGGATTAGATGAGAGAAGTGAAGGGTGGGTGGAAAGGGAGAAAAACTCTGTTTATCGATCGGTGAAAATTATCAAGCAAAGCTTGTTACCAACTTTGAAGTCTTCGATTTGTGAGAATAGTATTCAAAATGGAAAAAAATATTCTTGTAGTACTCGATAATTTTAGAAAATCGATGATAAATTTTATGAGTTCGGAGAATCCTCGGCATCAGATCGGCCACTGTATCCTTATTACTCGATATATCTCTATGTTGGCGAATCAAAACCACGTGACACCTGGTGAAGCATCTGACGTTTTTGACCTAATATTTTTGTACGTAGAAAAATGTTCAAAAGACCAACGTACATATATATATTTTTTTATAACATTGCGAAAATGCCAATAATATTTGGGCAGGAATGATGAAGCGTTTAACTCTAATTGTAAGAATGATAATAAATACAAATACAAATACTTGTAAGAGTACACTCACAAACACAGTCAAGAAGTACAGACGTTTAGAACGCAGCTTTAGAATTAAGAAAAGAGAGTATGGCGCGAATATAATTAAAAAAGTAGGCAGCTGCCTGACGCGTCCGTGACGGCCACTATTAGCTTGTTGCTCCTGCTCTCTCTTTTTTCTGTCGCTCTCTCTCCCTCTTTCTCTCTCCCTCTCTCTCTGTCTATCTCTTTCTCTCACTGTCTCTCTCTCTCTTTCTCTCTCTCTCTCTTTCTCTCTCTCTCTCTCTCTCTCTCTCTCTTTCCCCGTAGTTGTGCAAGCATGTCACACATCCTATGTATAAGCGTAGCGAGCTTCAAAATCGTAATATTTATGAGGTGGGGTGCCTTTTTCCGCCACTTCACACACCCCCTATTCAAGGACACCAATAATATACATATTGTTGCAACATTGTAACACACCAAGATATTTACTACCTACTACTCCGAAATCCCTAACACTAGTCTAGTATGTATGTAGTAAGTAAGAAAATTAGTTTACTACTTAAACAATCTCACATATGAATGTAGAATAGAAATCCTTTGCAAAAGCCTTCTCTTACGCTCTCTCTCTCACTTTCCTAACACCTCCGCCGCTTTTTGAAAAGTGCCAAGATCCGAGGTGTCAAGTCTGTTCTCTTTCTCTTTTCTGTCAGTCAAGGAGTGCCCGTGACAACAAATAAGAATGGTCGGCTCGGTTGCTCACTGGGAAGAGAGTGAGAGAAAGAGAGAGAGAGAGAAGGTAGAGAAGGGAAGAGAGAGAGAGGAGAGAGAGAAGAGAGGGGTAAGAGAAGGGTGGGAGAGAAAGAGAAATAGAAAGGAGAGAGAGATGAGAGAGAAAAGATAAAGAAGATGAACGGAAGCTCCGAAAGAGAGCACACGGGCCCTTTCGAGCAACGAGAACGGTTCCTCGGGAAGGATACTTGAGAGCTGACGTCAGTCTGGCAGGGGTTGCGGAAAGGAGAGGGAGGTGAGGGGGGAGTAGGGCAGAGAGCGATGTAAGGAGAGAGAGGGAGAGAGAGAGCGAGAGAAAGAGAGAGAGTTAGAGAAGCAAAGAGAGGGAGAAAGAGAGAGCGAGACAGGGAGAGAGAGAGAAACGGAGAAAGAGAGCGAGGAAGTCAAGCTGTGAAATATTTATGAATGTAGGTGGAGACAGAGGCTAAGTGAAAAATGCTACTAGCTAAAAAAAAACCTGCAACGCAACAGTTCCACGTATATTCTTGCACACAACGGAAATTATCAAATGCAGAAGAGAAGAAGAGAGAACAAGCAAAGAGAGAGCGCGAGCAGAGAGAGAGAGAGAGAGAGAGCGAGCAGAGAGAGAGAGAGCGAGCAGTGTGAGAGAGAGAGAAATCGCTGTAATGACAGGTAATTTGAGAACATTTCAGCTAATTCTAGAAGGACTTAAACAAAATGGTCACAATCTTTCTAATTCGCTCCTTTGACTTTTCTGAAATCTTTTTTTTTGTCAGTGGTAGGACCCGGTGGTTTACGCAACGTTGCAACCAAATATATTAACAGAGAAAGTGAAAAATGCAGATTCCTTCACTGTCCTTCTTTGATGTATATCAATATCCCATTTCAATGAGTCATTGTTTTAAATATGAATTACAGAATATGATCTTACTTGTTGGTTTTCGTTTGCTTACATTTTTATCATATAATCAAAACAACAAGGCTGAAAAGCCGTTGTTTGGCACCGGAGCAATTCACCAAGGGAGAAAAGCGTTGAATGGAAACTGGTTAAAAAGAAGAGTTGTACATTGGTAGAGAGAGAGAGAGAGAGAGTGAGAGAGGAGAGAGAGACAGAGAGAGAGAGAGGAGAGAGTGAAAGAACATAGAGAGAGAGACAGAGAGACAGAGAGAGAGACAGAGACAGAGACAGAGACAGAGACAGAGACAGAGAGAGAGAGAGGAGAGAGTGAGAGAGAGAGAGACAGAGAGAGAGAGAGAAAGAGAGAGAGGAAGGAGACAAGAAAGACTAATATTTTGGCGGCATTTGCAGAATAATAAGTGGCGCGGATAAAACTGGCTATAAACTCAATCCGCTCATTATAGTAATTCCGAGGCATTATCGAGATATCACCAAGTGGCATATGCATACATGCATGCGGAATAGGCTTATAGACCCCTTTAAAAGAGGTCTTCGACTAGGAAGAGAGGTCTTTCTGCTCTAGTAGATAGACCCCTTCTCACCCCCAGACTCCTATCCCCCTACGCCCGTCGACAGAGATTCTGCTGTCAGACTAGAAAATGTGTGTGATTGTGGGCCGCCTTCCAACATGAGATATCGCGTTCCATTTCACACCTCAGACGAACGCTTAAATATTCTCGTTCGGTCTTTTGAGCTCTTTTTTTCTTGAATTTGAAACAATCCGCGAATAAAATGAAGAGAAAAACAGAAATGACATCACTATTATAAATTGTAAAAATTTGCGTAAATAAAAAATTCTTTATGGTTAGAATGGATTTTACTTTTAAACTCTCTCGATATCTCGCTCTCACACTCTATCTCTTCCTCTCTATCCCTCATCCCTTTTCAAAATTGGTGAGAGTGATAAAGAGATAGATCTCTCCCTATCTCTTTATCACTCTCACCAATTTTCTCTCCCCCTTTCTCCCTATGTCTCCTCTCTCTTTCTCTCTCTGTCTCTCTCTCTCTCTCTCTACACGCCCGTGTCCGTTTAGCCGGAAGCGCTTTCCTACGTGCGCCAACCACTTTAAACTCGTACTCGAGGAAGGACAATTGGAAGTCCCCCTTCGCGCCGGCGGCGGCGGAGGGAGAGTTTCGAGCTCATAAATAAGTTTTTTGCGATCTCTCTCACCGCCTTGCTCACTCCGCATATTCGTAAAGATCTCGGGCTAAGAGAACGGCAAGAGAGAGCGGCGTAAAAGGAATGAGAGAGATAAAAAGAGAGGGAGAAGACAGAGAGCAGATACACAGAGAGACCGAGAGAGTGAGAGAGAGAGAGAGATAAGAAATGAGTACGAAAAAAGGACAAATAAGAGTGGCTGCCCGCGAGCAGAGTGCAAAGACGTTAAAAAGAAGCAGCATAGAGATGGCAAAGTGAAAAAAGAGAGAGAACGAATTATCTGCGCTGTGCTTGAGAGAAGAGGGACGATGAAGACCGTTTGAGGCGAAAGCTTGAGGTTTTCTTGATGTAGAAGGGAGAAATGGGGTTGAGGAGATGAGCGATAATGAGTCAGGGATGTAGAGAGTGACAGAGAGAGAGAGAGAGAGAGAGAGAGAGAATGTGATAAAGTGAGGGTGAGAGTGAGAAAAACGAGAGGTTGATTTAGCGAGAGAGCGAGAGAAAGAAAGGGGAGAGAGATAAAGAGAGAGATAGAGATAGAGAGAGAGAGATAGAGAGATAGAGAGAGTAACAGAGCTAAACGCAGAAAGGCGAGGTGTGTAAGCAAGCAAGCATACGAGTAGGAGGGAGGGGGGGGGGGCGAAGAGTGCAACGGTGCAACTGGAGAATAAGTCGAGAGAGAAGTAGGGGGAGGAAGAGAGAGAGAGAGAGAGCGCAGAGAGGGGAGGAGAGAGAGAAGCAAAGTGAGAGAGAGAGCAGAGAGAGTGGCAGAGAGAGAGAGCAGAGAGAGAGAGAGAGAGGCAGAAAGAGGCTGTGTGTGAGAGTGAGAGAGGAGAAGATACAGAGGAGGTATCAGAATGAGTAAGTGAAGGAGAGTGCAGGTGGAAAGCTCAGGGAGGGGCAGATGAATTGAGAGAGAATGCCAGAGTGCCTACGAGAGAATGGGAGATGGTGAAGCAGAGAGACAGAGAGAGAGAGAGAAAGAGAGAAAGAGAGAGAGAGAGGTTAGAGAGAGAGGAAAAGGGAGTTCATGGCGAACTCAGTGAACAGCAGCAGTCGGAAGCTGCCCTAAGGGAGTCGAGGGGGGCGGGGCCAGCGGGCCCTTCTTCCTTCCGCACTGCTCTCCTTCGACCGAGACGATTCTCTCGCTCTCGTGTCAATTCAACGCAAGCGCCTTCTGATGTCGGAGAGGAGAGAGAAGAGAGAGAGAGAAAAAAAGAGAGAGAGAGAGAGAGAAAGCAGCCTGCGACTCCACGAGAATGTGAACAGGCGATACACCCGCTTACATTCCGTGCTCACCCTCCCTCTCTCTCTCTCTTTCTCTCTTTCTTTCTCTCTCTCTCTCTTTCTCTCTCTCTCTCTCTGCAATGCCCCATGGCAGCGCGTTTTAGTTACTATGGCCTCTGACATTGCACCCGAGGCTAAACAGCACGGGAAAGCACACCAAATAGAGGAGGGGGAGAGAGTGTATGCAACGGAGAGAGAGAGAGAGAAAGAGAGAAAGAGAGAGAGAGAGAGAGAGAGAGAGAGAGAGAGAGAGGAAAGCGAGAGAGAGAAGATGAAAAGGAAGTGAGAGAGGGAGGAGAGAAGGAGAAGATAAAAAGAAGACAAAAGACAGATAGAGAATTCGAAATAGAGAAAAGAGGAAGACCTTGTTCCTTCTGGAAACATACAATCAGAGAAAGATGCTAAATTGAGAGAGAGAGAGTTATAGAGAGAGAAAGAGTGTGAAGAATAGTGCAAGATAAAGAGGGCGAAGTGAGAGAATGTAGATAAAGAGTTAGAGACAGAGAGAGAAAGAAGAGAGAGAGAGAAAGAGAGAGAGAGAGAGAGAGAGAGAGAGAGAGAGAGTGAGAGAGAGTCAGACCCAGTATAGCGACATAAACAGAGAGTGCATCGAAGCTCTCGCCGTTCGACCATGTAATTGAGCCGCCCGCTCGCTCGCGCTCTTCCTTCGTTCGGTCTCCGGCGGAAAAATTCTTGAAGAAGGAACAGAGTAAATTCTTGGCAAATTGCCAAGAACTCTGGGCTTGCCCATAAACACGCAGCTTTTCAGAAGTATACTCACGTAAATGCTCAGATACACAAAGAAATGGAAGGGCGACGAAAAAAAGGAAACAAGTGAAAAAGAAGAATGAAAAACGGAGGCTTTCCTAGGGGTTTCTCTTCTGTGAGGAAGAAATTTTTTTTTTTTTTACTTTTCTTCTCGGAAGTGTAAAGAGTTTCCATGAAAGGAAAAAGGATGTATAAATGAGCGCCTAATTTTTTTCATACTTCAAAATGTAAAGTTCTTTACGGGGGTACATATGAGTAATGCAGTTTATTTCCGAAACATGAAAAGATGCGTTGGCAAGTGCAATATCACTATAAAAGGATTAACACGTTCAATGTTTAATTTGCGAGAAGTGATGAATGTTTCCATTACTTCATCCCGTGTGAGAGACGTAATTTTCAAAGCTATTTTTATCTAAATTTTTATGACTTGTGATGATATCACAGTTATGTATGTATCATATGACTGACGTTCTAGCCAATTTGATGAAATAGGAAAAAAAATGATCCGCCTAAACATGAGTGGGATTAAGCTATCATAAGATGAATTCCTGTGGTTTTATCTTTCCCACTATTTCTCTGTCTTTCTGTCTCTCTCCCTCTCTGTCTCTCTCGCGCCGTGAGGATAAGATTAATGTTATTATCTACGTCGATCGCCATTTTGTTTCCCTTGGGCCGAAGAGAAAATCAATTGGGTAAATAGATTTATTTTTTTGGTCTTTATTGTTAGAACTATCCACGGTCAAGCGAGTGAGAAAGAAGAAGAAAACATGACTGCCCAGAAACTAGTAAGTCCTGAAAAAATACGTATGTATGTACTTATGTACATTCAAAGAGAGGTCACCAAGAAGAATGCCTATAGACAGGAAGTCGAAGAAAAGAAAGGGACGGAAAAAATAGGCCGGACACACGCCAGAACACGGCCGATTCGGCTAAAGAAGACGAAGAAGAAAAGAAAGGAAAAGAAAAAAAGAGAAGAAAAAGAAATGGCAACATCTACTACGTCTCCACGTGTAGCAGAGTCAAAAGAGCAGGTAGAAAAAAGGGACGGAGAGAGAGCGGAAGGCATAGAGCGAGAGAGAGTGAGAGTAAGAGAGAGAGACAGAGAAAGAGAGAGAGAGATAGGAAAAAGAGACGCAGGCGCTAAAAGAGGGAAAAAATTCCGGAACACAAAAAGAAAGCTTCTAGGCAGGCCCGACGAGACAATCGGAAGCTCTTCAAACGACCGCCTCGAACGAGAGGAAAATATTCAACAAGTTGAAGTTGAAGAAAAGGGGGAAAAAATCAAAAGGCTCATTTCAGCTCCTTCAAGTAAAACACATCCAACCCGAATCCCCGAACGACCTCACTCTTGATAACACCGTTAGAGAGAGAGAAAGAGGCAGATAGAGAGAAAGAGAGAAAGATATGGAGAGGTGTCTTGAGTTGGAAATATAGGCATGTGTTTTGCACGTCTGCGACGCGCTTCCGACGTTAGAGTGGAGCGTGGAACGGCAGAACGGAGGAATAGGGCTTACTGCTCTTACTCTCCTTCTCTCTCTCTCTCTCTCGCTCTCTCTCTCTTTCTCTCTCCCTCCCTCTCTCTATCTCTCTCTCTCTCTCGCTCTCTTTCAGTTTCTCTCTCTCACCTACCTTCTCCCAGTTCAGCTTAAGCTGCAGGGATGCAACTCTACTTCATTTTAGATTACAGCATTTTCGTGGTCGTGAATGTCTCTCACACTAATCATCTTCCTTTCGCGAAAACATAATTTTTTTTTTCTCTTTTTGTTATCAACATATGCCCAGTATTTGGAAGGAGGGGGCAACTAAAAGTAAGACCCTGGGGTCCGACGGATGTACGTAGTATGTATGCACATACATATATACATACATATATATGCCAATCTACCTCGTGCTCTCTCTCTTTCTCTATCTCCCTCTCTCTCTCCTGCTCTCTCTCACCCTCTCTCTCTCTCTCTTCCTCTCTTTCTCTTCCTCTCTCTTCCTCTATCTCTCTAAGTCTCTCTCTCTTCCTCTCCCTCTCCCTCCCTCCCTCCCTCTCTCTCTCTCTCTCTCTCTCTCTCTCTCTCTCTTCTCCTCCCACATGGACCCCGGGGGAACGGCATCCGTTCCGTCGTCAATCAGCGTGATATTCAGGCGGCGTTTTGTGTTTGGACGAGGGTTCGGCTAAACTTTTCTCTTCTGCTCCTCTGTTCACAAGCAGTGAAATCGAAACAAGGGGGGTGGATAGAGAGAGAGAGAGAGAGAGAGAGAGAGAGAAAGAGAAAAGAGAGAGAGAAGGCAGAGAGAGATAAAGAGATAGAAAGAGAGAGAGAGAGATATACATATATATAGACAGAGAGAGAGAGAGATGAGAAGGAATAACTTGATAAAACTAAGACACGCGGAGACACAAGGAAAGATAAAGAAAGTAAAGGAAAGGAATAAAGAAGGCGAAAGGGGGTCTCTTTTCTAGACATCTTAGATACCGAAAAGGAGGAGGGGGGCGAAGCAGAAGCAAGAAGCAAGAAGCAGACAACAAATGGATCTACCATGGAGACGTGGCGAGAGACGTCAGAGCAGAAAGAGAGAGAGAGAGATAGCGAGAGAGATATAGACAGAGGGAGAGAGAGAGAGAGACGTCAGAGCAGAGGAGTCTTCATGCTCTTGCTTCTTCTTCAGAAAATATGCACATAAACAGAGCTCTTGCTGACATAGAATGTTCACACAAATCCTACAAATATTGGTGTGAAAAAGTTTTTTGCACAATTCTTTTTTTTATCACTTTATAAATTTTTTTTTTTGTCCTTATCATATTTGCTGAACTGGTCAAGTTGATGAGAAAATTATTTTTGGTTTTCAAGGAGCTGTCGATGAAAATGCCGGTTATCTCGCAATTAGAATGTTGCCTTGCCGAATTGTAAGCATTGGTCCCGCTGGAATATGTAGGTCGTTGAGTTGACACATGACAAGAAGAGAGGGAGAGAGAGAGTGCGAAAGAGAGGGAGTGAGAGAGCGAAAGAGAGAGAGAGAGAGAGCGAAAGAGAGAGATTAAGAGAGAGAAGATGATAGAGGGATAAGGAGAGAGAGAGAGAGAGAGAGAGAGAGAGAGAGAAAAGGGAGAGGAAAAAGAAAGTCTGAATATCGGGTGTCCTAGGCGGGCGTATTATGCCGGCAGCCCCGGGCGTGTCAATTGAATTATATGGTTGCCATTCATTGAGGTGTAGAGGGAGGGAGGGATAAAGAAAGAGAGTGAGAGAGAGAGGAGAGATAGAGAAGAGGGTAAGAGAGAAAGAGAGACAGAGGGAAGAGAGAGGAGGGAGAGGAGAGCATGATATAAATAAAGAGAGAGGATGTGCATGTGAATAGGCATGTATTAAAGCGATAGCAAGCGAGAAAGAGCGAGGGGGAGAGAAAAAGCGAGGAGAGAGAGAGAGAGA